>CAMOHE010025621.1:0-21853 GCA_946598075.1 Artocarpus hirsutus | reverse complement strand
GCATTAAAAGAAAATGTTATCATGTCTCCCATGGAGACTTTTAGCAAATAATGTCAACATAATTGAGGGGACAAATGGGGTATGTTGTAGAAGAAGATGAAGGAGGCATTAAAAAGGTAGTTGAGAAAACATATCGATGTCTCCTGGTAGTTGAGATGAATTAATTCTATGTCTCCAAATGATAAGGATGCTATTTAATTGAGTATTAATGTAGCGGGACCAGGTTGGTAGAAATAAGTGATAGGTAGATTTAAAATATTTACTACGGAGACTTAGTAAAAATGCTAAAGTGACATTTTATTCTTATGATTTTACAAAAAATCATACCCGTTAAAATAACGGGTGTTTCAGTACCGTACAAAAAATTTTCACTACAGTATATTTTTACTTTATACTGTAACAGTTAAAACTAATAACAAATAATCAAACCAATGGGTCCACTCCACTCCATCCAGCCCACATGAAAATAGCCAACTCTTGGCATGTTAGACAAAATGCTATAACGGGCAACAATGAAAATAGTGTGAAATAAATTTTGTTTAGAACTTGTTGATCATGTAATATATGAACAAATGTTTTATCTTACACATTTCGCCACTAACTAGCCAAAGTTCTAGAGTCTCTGAAACAGAAACTCAAAAGTCAAAACAAAACAAAAACATTTTTATATCCAACGGGGAAAACATATCTGTAAACCTATCCTCTAGATTCATACAAGTTCTCTGGAAAATTTCCCGAGCTGAATACAATGTCAGAAACTGTGAAACCGAAGATTTGATCCCGAATTTCTACATCATTAGCTCCACGGGCGGCCGCCACCGTAACCTCTTCCACGATCTCGAAAACCACCATAACCTGATCAATATTGTAGATGAATGAAAACCATTAGCAAAGGTAGTGAAAAGCATTAAGCATCAAACATACACCAGGGGATGTCCACACTTAAGCCAGCGATTGAAAGCTATTTCATGATCATCATTCCACATACATATGTTGATATACATACGTATTATGTTCGTCTCCAACAGTGTTTCTGTTTCAGCAACTAACCTGAAGGGGGAGGAGGTGCACCGCGCCCCATTGCTGCCAGTTCAGGACTGACCTTCTGTCCCGCTTCCTCAAGAATGGTAATAAGATCTTTTGCAAATCTGGCATTGGCAGCTGTGAAGAAAGTGTATGCTGTTCCTTTAGCCCCCGCTCGTCCAGTTCGGCCAATACGGTGAACATAGTCCTCCAGAGATCCCGGGAAGTCGTAGTTTATAACATATTTAACATCCTTCACGTCTGCCATGAGAGCAAAACATTACTGTTAGTTTACCATTCTTCCAAATTAATGAGCAATAGTGTGGATTAATTTAAAGGTCCAAGACTTGAATATTTATTTATTAGCCAAAACAATTTTGAGAGTGCAGTTACAGAGGCATGATCTCAGGACCTCCTGCTCTGGTACTGCGTCAGTTTACCAATTTATCCAAAAGCTTTTGTTGATTGCACAAACTAGGTTGAGTAAAAAGTATCTGGGCTGGACTTGTATCGCATTGCTTCTCCTTTCTAGTGAGAGAGAGAGCAAAAATACTGAAGGAAAACAACAATATAGAGCCACGAAAATTTATTTTAAAAAAAAAAAAAGAAGAAGAAGAAGAAGAAGAAAAGGAAAGGAAAAGATAACAGATCAAACCAACGGAAAGGAAGAAGACCACCGAAAAGTAATCTAAGTGGAAAAGAAAACATGGAAGACCACTGGAAAACAAACCTAAGCGGAAAAGAAAACGCAGGAGACCACTGAAAAATAATCCCAAGTGGAAAAGAAAAAACTTCAGATCAAAGACACCACTTTGGAAGCTCTGATACCATGGAAACATGAAGAGAAAAGAGAAAATTGAGAAGAATTGTATTCTCTGAATTGTGTGTTGTCGAGAGTACAAAGGAGTTATTATAAATGTAAAATACAGTCAAATAGGGAATTAGGGAGATATCTACAGTTAGGGATAGTGACCTGTATATTCCCATAATCAATAGATGTGAATCCCTTAATTACAGCATCATAAACAGATGCATCATAACTCAAAACACTCCTTACCAAGTCCTTCCAAAAGCGCAAAAAAAAAAACATCATACCTAGACCACGAGCTGCAACATCTGTTGCAGTCATTATCGGGCTCTTGCCAGCTTTAAACTCAGAAAGGACCCAATCCCTTTCAGCTTGGCTTTTATCTCCGTGAATCGAGAGGGCAGGCCAACCATCCATTCGAAGTTGTCGGGTGATCTGATCACATCCTTTCTTGGTATCCATGAATATTAGAATTCGACTTCCATCCATAATATCTTCCAGCAACCTCACTAATCTAGAAGTATAATCAGTCAATTAGCCTTCTGTAAATAATAATAATAATAATAATAAAAATAAAAACCGTTGGAAAGAATAGAAGCCATAAGAACAAGGTAAATGCACCCTTACTTGTTATATTTCTGATTTTCAGAAACAATGTCAACGTGTTGGCGGATTGCATGGTTCGCTTTCAAGTCTGGGGACCCTATTATCACCTTTCAAAAGTCCAAGAAAGAAAAGCGTCAATATTGGCGAGAAAAATTGCAATGTTACACACGGAATGAGGCATTCTCCCCAAAAATAAAAAGGAAGTGAATCACTAGCATTAATTCTACTTTCAAAGAAACAAAATAATCGTACAAGTGAATCCTAGCTACCACCACTAAAAATTAATATCGAGTATTTTACTTTATATGGGTTATAGAGGAACTGCCTCGCCAGTTGCTCAACCTCCTTTGGCCAGGTAGCACTCCAGTACAATGTTTGACGGTCTGGGCGAATCTGCATATAACCAAAATAAGTCAGCACCTCTTTCTGTTTACTTGATAATTGACAAATCATCAACTTTTCAGAAGAAAAAAAACAGAAAAAACAAAGAAACAAACAAACACTGGGAGAATAAAGACACACTACTCTACCTTTTTCTGCTGAAATGATTCTCACATTATCCATTCCTTTCTTTTATATTATTTTTTCTTCAGCAAAAGGGTGGGAGACCAAAGTAATTAAGTTTTTGTCCAGAACAGAAAACAAAGCAAAGTAAAAAGTGCATATCTATATTACATGACAAAAGAAAGAACGCTGGAAGAAACAAATAGATTTAAATGATCAGCAAAGCATCCATATTTATTAAACAGGACAAGACACAAAAATATATCGCGACATGAGCGCGTAGAACAAAGAGGGTAAGGACGATGAGGGAAAAAAGGGCTTTGAGGGCTCATCAAATGAACATTCTTGATACATAACTAGTACATTTGGCACAGCTTACAGTGGAAAGAAATACTCATACCTGAGAAACAATTTTTCGTATCTGAGGATCAAAACCCATGTCCAGCATCCGATCAGCTTCATCTAAGACAAGATACGTGACCCTTCGCAAGTTTGTATGATGTGACTCCATCATATCAATCAACCTACCAGGTGTAGCAATCACAATCTCAACCCCTGAGAAGGAAGGCCAAAAAAAAAATCATATCAGAAGCAAGAGAAACAATTATTAAACTTTGCAAACCTTGGTATAAATATTATACGCTCATCTCAACTAATCAAACGATATGAAAATAAAAATTATACAAGGAATACATCTCAAACCTCAACCAGCAACACCCACCTTTCTGGAGATCACGAACCTGAGGTCCCTTTGGAACCCCACCATATATGCACGTACTTTTTATCTTTGAAGATGCACCAAATTTGGTAGCCTCTTGTTGTATTTGAACGGCAAGTTCACGAGTTGGAGCTAAGACTAACACAATTGGACCATCTCCAGGAGCTGAATACATAATACATAAAATGCTAAGCCTCACACAAGAACTGAAGGCAAAGGAAAACTTCAACAAAAATAGTCATGCCCCAGAAAAGAACTGAAGGCAAAGGCAAACTTCAACAAAAATATTCACGCACTCATTGATCTTAAAGATTAAATTCTTACCTAGAATTGGCTGTGCATTGACATGGACAATTGCCGGCAAAAGATAAGCAAGAGTCTTTCCTGAGCCTGTCTCGGCAATGCCTATGAGATCCCGGCCTTTAAGAGCCATTGGCCATCCTTGAGCTTGAATGGGCGTAGGCTCAACAAACCCAGCTCTTGAAATCTCTTGCAAAACATAATCTGGACTCAAACAACAACACTTACATAAGAAAAATGGCTCTTTAAACAAAACAACATTCCAAAAATCCCCAAAAAAACTCTCAATCAGTCAGTACAGAGAGTTAGGGCTTAAACAAGTACCTGGAAAGCCAACGTCGCGAAAATTCTTGACAGGCTTTGGAACATCACGGCCTTCGACAGTGATTTCCCTCCTTTGGCGATACTCCTCAACTTCTTTCTCCGACATTGAAGCCACTGAGGGAGATTCGACATAGAAGTTCTTCTCAAAAGGAGTCAACCCATCTAAGTCCAACTTTTTCGGCGATTCTCCGCCGTCGTAATCTCTCCGGCTTGACGACGACGACCGGACCGAGCCACCGAAACCCGAATCACTGAACCAAAAATCACAATTTCAATCGAGAAAGAAAACCTAACTACAATTTACTCGTATACTCTCTGAGCAGCTAATTGAAAATCAATTTACAGTCAAAACAGCGAATGAAGGAATGAGAAGAATTTGGCGACGACGAGGTTTGAGTTTTGAGTTTTGGGGACGATTAGTGAAGGAAAACAATGAAAAATGTAATCAGTGAGCAAAAGCTTATTTCCTGAGAGGAGAAAAGGAAATGAATTTAAATTTGAATTTGGAATGGAGAGATGAGGAGATTGAAAATTACCTTCTCCGGTCACGGTAGGAAGTGGGGTCGCCGGAGCGGCTGTCGTAGCGGCTCATGGTACGGAGATTTCGTCGGAAGCGACAACTCAGAGCGACGGAACTGCGAGGGTTTTAGAAGGAACTAGATTGAAACACAAGCACAGCTACAGAAGAAACAAAAACCACAGCCAAAAGCCAAGAGCCCTTCTCTCTCTCTTTTGTTCTCCGCAGAAAGCGGTTTGATTACAGAATGTGGGTCTGGTAGCCAACAATGGATAATTCAAGTGTCGTTTTTGTAAATCAGTGAAATGGAAAACAAACGACGCGTAGGTTTTAACTGACATTAAAGTGACTAATCCGCAGTTTGACAAATCAATTAAATTAAAGTTTTAAGTTTAAAAATGGTAATATATAAGAAAGCGTCGTATTGTAATAAATATTTGTTTTTTATTATAATTTTTAAAAGTTTTATACTATAATTAGTTAAAACTAACGAGTTAGAACTTAAATACCAAATGGACATAAACATGGATGATAGAAAAGGTTCACATAAAACCCAAGTGTGGTGTTGTTTACTTAAAAAAAAACAACGAGAAACTTTAAATTAAAAGAAGTGTGTAAGAGAACGGTTGAAACTAAAAATGTTAATTTAAAAATTAGTATAAAAGTTTTATAATATAGTAATTTTTTATTTTATTTTTATTTTTTTTACTGTGAAGAGCTTTACACAGGCTTTTGGCTGCAACGGTTCTAACAGAGGCCAAACCTAGGCTAAAATAGGACTTGTGATTTATTAACATAAACGACAATAAACCTTACCTCTGGAACGACGCTCCTTTGTTAAATGTTGCAGGCACCCTACACGTCGTTTCAACATTTATTTATTATTTTTTTAAGACAAAAACGTCTACATGCTTTATCGTTAAAACCACGTGTCATTTGTTGGAGTTAATGTCTCAATGAACAAAAAAAAAAAAAAAACCGTGAGCTTTTTAAATATCGACGACACGCTGACAACGTAAAATAAATTTTGTGAAAAACGACATTTGTTCTCAATTCCTGACGACAACTGGCATGTCGTTTTCCTTTTAAAAAGAAAGGGACATGTCGTTTATTAAAAAAGAAAAAAAGCAACAAAAAATTGTGATAGAAACTACATGCCGTTTTCCCCGCAAAAGCAAACTAAATTTAGTAAAAACGACACGTCGTTTAATGAACGCGTGTCGTTTAATGAACGACATTTCGTTGCCATTTGAGCTTGCCGACCTCGGCAGAGAACCCGTACGAGTCGTTCGTTGACCATTCTCTGTGTTCTGCAGTGGAGATTGATAAAGAACATAACAAAAGAAATAGAAGTGTTTGTGTGAGAACATCAACTATCAAATCAGTGGATTAATGAAGTCAAGCAGAGATGCAAACTCTATCATCTTTTACATCTTCTCTACTGAGTGTGAGAGTGAGAATAAAAGCTTCATGGGACACTCAACAAATGCTTCCATACAACCCCAACGCCCCCAGAAAGCCGCCCAAGAAAACCACTCCACCTCCCCACCAACCGTCACCTTAACTCCCTCAACCGCCCGCATGGTCGATTCCATTTCTCAACTCCTCAAACGCCCACCTACAGGTATTTTTATTTTTAACCTTTCGAAACCCGCTTCCCTTGTCGATGGTTGTGCTTTTAGAATTTAAGATAGTGGAACAGAAAAAAGTTTTGGTTATGTGTTGTTGGAAATGGGATTTTGTTTTTTTTTTTTTTTTTTCCTCCTTCTTTCAATTGGTAGTTTGAGTTTTTGTGTTTTGATGTCTGTGGTGGGGGTTTTAGGAGTTCCCTTGGGTTTTAAGAATATTATCTTAAAAAAAAAAGACTTTTTTCTGCTGCTAAAAGATTTGATAGAATGAGTACATGAGAATTGGGTATTTGGACGGATTTTTCTATAGATATTTTTGAATCAAACAGTTGAGAATTTTTGGGCCCTCAAATAACCGTTAGATGGACCTGTCCACTCGAATATACAAACGTAATTAGAATTAAATGAAGGAAAATAATGCGAAAATAAAGAACATGTCAAATTTATAGTGGTTTACTCTGTTAATGAAGAGCTACGTCTACTGTAGTTCACTATCCGGTGTTCTGTGTACAAATTGCAGTATTACAAGGAAACCAGGACGAAAATAAACAGGCAGAGTGTCTTTTTCTGTATATGTTTCTGTATCTCTCCTTCGAAGTCACCTCTCCGCTATATATATGCTATGGAGTTGAAACGTGGTCTTTAACCGTCAGATGAAGTGGAGTAGTGCTTCGCAGGTAACTGTGATACTGGGATACATGTCGGTAGATGATTTACTGCAGAATCCACTACTTCCTCATATTCCGATCCTGTACTCAACGTGCATTAAACGTTAGAACGTGCTATCCGTCGAACCGATACGAATGATCCAGTCGATCGGCTCGTCAAACGATCTGGACGAACGGTACTCTGAATGAATCGATAGTCGGTTTGGGAAGTCATTAACTCTCGAATCGAATAATCGATTCGATCGTCCGACCTGTTCGAGTCGCTCGATCAACATTGTTGGGCCGCCAGGGCCCACGGTCAATTTGTGTCTGTCCGAATTGTACCCCAACAGTACTAAACTTTAAATCTTTTGTTTCTCGATGCAAGAAACAACACTTCTTTAGTTGTGATATTATACCCTTTCCTCAATTGAAAAGTTAAAGACCTTTTATTGGAAATGAGAATTTTTTTTTTCCTTGAATGGGTAGTTTGAGTTTTTTGTATTTAGCTACTTGGGTTGGGGATTTTAGGAGTTTCCTTCGTTTTTTAAAAAATACTTTTTGGCCGCTAAAAGATTGGATAGAATGAAGTACGAGAGAATCGGGTACTAAAGTTTGCAAACTTTGTTTCTTTAAACAAGGATAAATTCTTTAGTGTAATATCGTATGGTGATTGGCTCTTGGTATTCGCTTACCTGGATTGCAAAGTTAAAGATATGGTATCGAATGTTTATCATTCTGTCACTACAATTCTGATGACAAAAACTACAAGATTGAAACTTCTTATTTTTTGTATTATTTGCAAACAGTACCTTGGAGAAGGCCATAACAATCGTACAAAGAATTATCTTTCTCAATGCATTCTTTTGGTTATTTCATTCAGTAACTGGAGCATTTTGGTGATTGGAAATTTGGAATCTTAATGGGAATTCATTTTTTAAGGGGAAAAGGAAGAAATGGATGATTCCTATTTGGGCTAAGACCGATGGTTGCCTAGTCCACCAAAAGTACGGAAGCCTCGATCTGTATTCCATGCAGCAGCATTGGCATATCTTGGTGGTTGCATTTACGAAGTATGTTTTGTAATCAACTTATTTAGTTCCAACCAGATTACCCGAAGTCTTTTTTGCATATATAGGCGATTGCATTATTATTATTGTTATGATTACGATGATGTTTAACTTGCTCGCTGGACTTACTCAAATATGTATTTCTGAAAAAATGCAGCCATATGCCCGCAGGCACTTCTTGTTTCCTCCCCCAAGCATTGAAGAATACAACGATCATGTCACCGTAGTCGTACGTTGTGAAGCACATGTAAGATATAGTCCTGCACAACCATGTTACTTTGGTATCCATTTTTTTCGTTTTCCCAATTGTGTGTGCTTGTAGTTCATTTGTGCATTTTGGATATACCCGTACTAAAACTAACCCTTTTTTTTGTAGAGTTAGGTTTAGTGATTTGTTTAACTACGGATAGATGTCATACAACAAGATAACTCTCTTTATGCTTTTTACGCGGGCATTTTTTTTGTGTTGTATCTACATATGTTTTGTTCTTTCGTGCAATCTTTTTAATGAAAGTATACTGGGTTAACCTCTTGTTAAAATATAGGAGTGGTACATCATTCATCTCGAAATGTTGCTACTTAGCATAATTGCATTTGATTCTTGCAGCAGGAATATTCTTCGGTGGGGAAAGAATATTGTTTCAGCTAAAAAACGTGCTGGCACAGCAATTTGCAACAGAGCGTCTTCACTGGAAACCTTAGTCAGTTCCCCTGTACGTTGTGGCTTTTCCAAGTTTTATAAGAATACATTCAATTTCCCTTGGTGCTGACTAATAACGTTGATTTAGAAAGAAGGTGGATACCCACCGTTTCTAAACCATGTTAGGGTGTTGAATTATATGTACGATTTGGATGATAGTTCTGGTTATAAACCACTGTTTATCATGTAATAGGGTATTACATGTGAAGTCTCAACTTAAGGGCTTATATAATATATTTATGATTGTTAATCAATCTTTAGGAAGTCGATTTTCACTAAAAAGCTCATCTTCTCGACGTATTTGCAGATCGTTTATCTCTACCTGACAAACATGAAGCGTTTGGAAGAGATCATGGTAAAGATTGGGTTCTCAACAGACTCCCCAATGCAGTTGATTTTGGCGGAAGTTAACGGTAAGTTACTAGTCACCAAACTCTCTCTTTTCCTTGCTTTACTACAATTTTGAACATTGAAGCAATTGGCTTTTATCTGTTTTTCCAAACTGCCTTGTATATATATGAGAAATTATGCAAGCTACAACACAAGTTTCGTCAATTTGCTTCCAATTTGGTTTCATATTTTTCCCTTTTTTACTTTGTTACGTGCAAATCTGATTGAAGTTTAAACAATCTTCTTTCCTTGCTCTTGGCAGGCAAAAGCACAATAGTCCGTGAAGATGGCACCGGTGGAAACCCGCATATAGTACAGGGATCACAGACGACATTGAGATCTCAAGGGAAAATCCTACTCGATGCCTAAAAAAAGCTCATTAACCACTTGTTACAAAAAACCACTAAAAAAAGCTCATTAACCACTTGTTACAAAAAACCACTATTGTCGATGGATGACACCAATCAATCAAAATCAAATCTACCGAGAGGAGGGCATATGCAACCTGGCATATAACTATATCTAGCTATCAAACACCACATATAATGTTGCTAGCCA
The DNA here is from genome assembly GCA_946598075.1 of Artocarpus hirsutus. Classification (NCBI taxonomy): domain Eukaryota; kingdom Viridiplantae; phylum Streptophyta; class Magnoliopsida; order Rosales; family Moraceae; genus Artocarpus; species Artocarpus hirsutus. The sequence goes on along the minus strand of CAMOHE010025621.1, from coordinate 12,060 downwards.
GCGAGTATAAGATCCAAACAACTACACACAAACAAGGTGGAAACATTATCACCCTTATTGACAAAACAAAACACACTGAGAAGAAAGATAGTAAAAGCAAAGAGTGGCTTCAACTATCGAAGAGTCCAATCGGTCGTAAGACAACCACTATCACAGCCCAGAGGCCAGATCTGTATGGAAGCGTCAAGAAAAACCACAACCACCATCAGCAATGAAATGAAACGCCAAAACTTGCAAGAGGGAACACCACATCACCGAGATGCAAAAACCCTGTGCGCCCCCGCCCTCCTCCCATGCCTCACTCCGTCGGCCCCCACCAAGCCTCCCTCTCTAGTACCAGCAATAGCCCAACCAAACCGCCCCCCCACCCCAAAAATCTATATGTGAACCTTGGAGGGCCAAAATTCCAGGCGGTATACCACCTGACAATCGCTATAACCAAAGTCATCCTCCAGCATCCTAGGCCCATCAGTCCACCAACTTGCTCAAGTACCTTCATCACGTGCCTCCGTGCCCCGCCAAGTAACCCCCACTCCACTATCAGACCCCCTCTTAACCAAAGCTCCTTTTAGGTCAAAACACCTCTAGCCACCACCGCTTCCCCAAGACTATAGCACAGACGGCCAGCCAAAGGCTGTCGTCGGGCTTCAGCTTAAGGGATGAGAAGGGGACAATGCCAATGAAACTTGAGCCATGTGCAGTTGAAGTGTGCGTCTGTGTATATGTATCTCATACTTGTACATTTTTTTTTAAGCTAAATTCTTATATTTTACATATCCATACATATGCCAGCCTTCCTAACTACCGATACACATGTATGTCAAGTTTTTCTCTAATTGTTTTTGTAATTATATAAAACATATATGTTGTCTTTTTTTTCCCTGAAAAGTAATACGTTTTTTTGAATCCAAAAAGTAATACATAGGTTGAGAGAAGAAATTGGGGAATTTGCATTTTTTTGTCTTTTTTTTTCTTATGTTTTGTATGCGCATATTTACATATAATTATTTTATAATGTGGTCCATCTACTAATTTTCTAAAAGAAAAAAAAATATAATTTATCAAATGAGATGCACTTGTTATGTAGACATTTTAAATGTTTAACTCAAACTTCTAATTGAGAGAAAAAGAGAATTAAGAGAGAAAATGATCAGCTAAGTAACATTTAAAGAGATACAGTAGGGACAAAGTCGAGGAAAAAAAAAGGTTAAGGGGAGTACGATAAAAAGAGACAGTAGATGTGGAAAAAAAGGCTGAGAGGAGTTGAAAAAATTTCAAGAGAGGAGAGAAAAAAAAATGTAAGAAGAAAAATGCGCGCAAGAAAGAAAATCACAGGAGAGAATTAGAAGGGAAAACGAAAAGATGATGAGAGGTTATGAAACAAAACAAAGTAAAAAATAATTTATTATAAAATATCAACATGACATTGCTCTCATTAGACTTTATGAACATGGCATTGCTCTCATTAGACTTTATGACAATTTGATAAACTAATTAGAACATCGTTTGATATTTTTAAAACGACAGTTCTTCCCCTAAAAAAAAATGACAGTCCTTGTATCATTAAGTCATTTCCTTAGATGGCATTTGTCAGGATCCGATAGATCTGTAGAGTACGTCTTGTTGGGGTAGTACATGTACTGGGCTCAATTCACTAGTGTTGGCGATAACGTGCCTAGAACGGTGGATGAATTTGTACGGCAGGACCTCGAACGAGTGGTGGGGATGATTAAGCCTGGATTGGACCGAAGAAGGCATCTTCTAGGACCCGCTCGGTTGCCAAACAACTGAAATGAGACCTACAATTAAAAAAAAAAGAAAAGAAAAACACGAAGAATATAGCAACGGGGGAACTATCGTAAGTGGTAACAGTGGGAGGAGTGGTCAATGATTGACGGATGAATGACTTTGGAGGGTAGAAACAAAGCTGCCTCGGGCTATTTTGTGAGTTGAGGAGCTGATACACGAAGTTCCAAAGTTCTTCAAATTTTCTAGAAAATATGCTCTGGAGGCAAACGTGAGTTGCCTTTGTCATTAGGTTTGGACCGTTGAAGGCAAGGCTTGAATTCCGGAAACTCTTAAGGTTGGCGATAAACTTTGACAAGACTTCTAAGTGTTTTGGCATTAATTTTGTAAAGTTCGGAGAATATAGAATAGGTAACATAAGAGAGACTCGAATGAAGATAACGAGCTTTTTAAAAAACTTTTGGAAAATTTCCCAAGTCCAAAGAATGCAAACTTGAAAGAAGATGGTGATTTTCAAGCTACGGGGAATGAAAATGGTGTGAAGAGATAGACTTAAGTCCCTTTGGTGATTTTGTGTTGAATGGAGAAGAAGATAGGTATTTATAATAGAGTTAGGTGACTTGCTCCGTAGCTAGTCTCCAAGTGCTCCGACACGCATGTTGGCTCTATTTCCCTTTGAAGCAAGCGACATCAGGTGCTTTCGGATGTTGATTTTTGGGTCGGTCAAAAATGCCATACATTCATGGTTGCTCCGAAGCTCTTTTAGGTATTATGCCCCTAGCCTTTTTGACTAAGTCTAACCATCTATTTCTAGAGGACTGACAAGCATGCTTCCCCCTCTGGAGCTCAGTCTCACTGTTTTTCTCAAGTCTGAAATTTTGATGCGTCATCAAAATTTCTTCAAAATTTTGGGCGGGAATTAGTGACAGAGGCACATGTGGTGCCTTCAATGGTGGACTTTCGACTCGAGTGAAGGTTGTCTGATAGGGTCCCTCTGGAGGCGCGTTGGGCACTCCAAATGTATGTCCTGCGCTTCGTTGCTAGGTTTTTTTCAGCATTTTTACTATGAAAATGGTTTCCAGACTTAGGCTTTGATTCATTAAGCTGTGTTAAGGCAAAAATGAAGATTTTTGGCTATTTTAAAGGGTAAAAAGGAAAACTTTTGGGTTATTTTCCTCTACCACCCATTTATTTAGTTCAATTAATTTTGAAATGCCCCCAAGTAAAACTTGAAATCAAATTGAACCAAAAAAAACAAGCCCATTTGACTACTCATGGCCTACCACACTACAACCAATGATAGTTTCCCAAGCGTGACTTGGGTCCACAAAGCGAGCCTATCGATACTGTAATACGAGGATGTTGGGCTTGGGCCGTCGAAGAGACCTTGTATGAAATTGGCCATCAATAGCATTTTATCAAGTCAATTGAGTAAATAATTACTTTTTTCTATGATAAATCTTTACAATAATTCATTTTAACTAATTAAACTCTTGCACACACATATGTGATGATCCCATGGTTTGTAATGATTAGAAATGTCAAACGTGCCGATTAGACGCATTTAAATTCAGTCCAAATGTGCTTCGTGTTTTGTTTGAGTCGACCTATTTATTTATTGTGCCGTGCTGAGTGGTACTTGTTTTTTGTTTATGGCGTCAAGCCTAACCCATGGCCTATTTATATTGTTGTGCCCTTAACGTACTCAGGCTTCAATCGTGCCCAATAGCAAAATTACGAATAAAAAAGAAACATAAGTATTATATACACTTAAAATTTTAACTTATAATAAAGTATAATATAAAAAAATTCAAATAAGATAAAATTTTGTTAATAAAAAATAGTATATTATAATTTTAATAAAAAATTGTGAAATACACTTAACATCCCTATGCTCGTATCCAAGTCGTGCTCTTAGCGTGTTATGCCCTCAACATGCTTCATACTCAAAAATTACGTCAAGGCCAACTCATTTAATAAACGTACTGAGCTAGACCCATTTACTAATCGTGTCGTTATGTACAGTGCTTATTTTTTAGCATGTCATGCCTATACCAACCCACCAAGCATGATGTGTTTCAACATTTATATTGTTGATTAATGTATAGCAAACATGTGCCTTTTTATAGATTTAAGATATAAAGGCAAATGGCAATTTTAAAGATATTTTTTAAAATAATTGACTATACTTTTTATAAATTAGAGAAAATGATCATTTCTTATTACTTATAAAGTCAAAATGACAAAAAAAAAAAAACCTTCATAATTATTAATCAGCTATAGTACATCAATGATAAACTTGAGTATATAAGTGATAAACCTGAGTGTATCAGTGATAAATCATAATAAAATGCAGTAAATCAATAATAAACTCGAATACATCAGTGATATACCATACATATCAATGATAAAAAGCTCAAATCCTAACTATCGCTCTAGTTTCTCTCCATCTTCTCTCATTGCACACCATTTCTAGACATTGTCGACTCACACTTCGTCAACCATCATGTCGACTAGCAATAGTGCCGACAAAGGCTACTTTTAATAATAGTAAAGATTATTTTTGTCATTTTAATTTTATAATTAACAAAGAGTGGTCATTTATCTAATTTAAAAAAAATATGATAATTTATTTTTAAAAAACAGTTAAAAAGGCCACACAACTCAATTTTCAATTTAAATTTTTGTATTTTTTTTTCTCAAGATTTTTTGTATTTGTATCAGTATTATGTAAAAAACTCCTAAATTTTCTTTAAAAAGATCTCTAAAGCCCTAATTTCCTCTCACTTCCTCTCAATCTCATTTCCCTCGCTGTCTGCGTCTCTCTCTGCCTCCCCCCTCACGAACAGAGCAGCTGCTGCGTCAGTCGTCGTTCCTCGCTGTCCTTCATCCGTGCGTTTTCTCTACTTCACTTAATTTCCAGATTAGGGTTCTTCTTCTTCTTCTTCTTTAAGTAGATTTTTTCATTTCAGTCTCTTTTCTTTATTCTATCGTATATCAGTTATATTTGTTCTTAGGCTTCAACTGTTAACTTTGGCTTAAATGTGCTCTTTTTTCCAGATTATACCCTAGCCTTTAAACAAGAAAAAAAAAAAATTAAAAGAGGCCTAAAGCCCTTCTAAATTCTTGGGAAAGAAAAGAAAAAGAAAGAGAGAAAGAAAAAGAAGAAAACCCCTTCTGAATCGCAAAAACCAAGCCCCTAACCAGTCACCCTCTCCTCTTTCTCGCCTCTCTCCTTGACCTGCGCGCCATTCTCTTTCTCTCTTTCCTCTGTTGCCGTTAATATGCAGGCTTGCGGTGGAGCTTCTGCTTTTGCAGTCACGGGAACACTCCAACTGCCCCTTTGGAACAGCAAGGCAACGCCTTTTCCCCACAACTACTTTCAAATCCAAACTGCCTCTTTCAAACCCATCAAAGCTTCTCATGTTGAAGCCAGTAGCAGCTTGCTCACAGGACGACCACCCTCCTCCGACTCCATTAATGGTAACTTTTCATCTTCGTCTGTTGTTTTGTATATGTGTGGTACTTAGGAATTAGGCTTGAGTTGTTTGGTGTTGTTAATTTTGTGATAGGATTTGTGGACTATGGACTAAGCGAGGCTGATCCTGAGGTGCGTGCGATTGTCGATAAGGAGAAGGAGCGGCAGTTCAAAAGCCTTGAGCTTATTGCTTCCGAAAACTTTACTTATCGTGCGGTTATGGAGACTGTTGGCTCCTGCCTCACCAACAAGTATTCTGAAGGATTGCCCGGTAAAAGGTAAAAGTAAAACCCACTTCTGACAACCCCCCAACAAAATTTAAATACATATATTATAGACAGAGGCTTAAGTCTTGAGGAAGGACTGGTCATACTTATAACATGTGGAAGTAGATGGTATGTAACAATGACTTTGGGAAGGTATGACTGTAGAGGATTTATCTGTCATTGTTGTATTGAGTAAAAGATATATTGGGATCAGTTCTTGCAAAGGACTGAAGATAACGTATATTTTTTGTGGATTAATTCTGAGGATGGTATTTGAATTGCTGTAGAAGTCTGCTTTAATTTATAGGACTCCATAGAATACGAATAATGCTGGGTGTACTAATTGCTAATTACCAACCGAGGTTGTAAATTAGATGTCACTTTTGATAGGTGGATGTTGTAATATAAATTTATGAAATGCTTTATCTTGCCAATAGAAAATTGACAACTTAACGACTGTGTCATTTGGTAGTAAAAATGTGGTTAAAGAATTGGGAGACCTAGGATTACTCTTGAATCTTGATTAAAGTTCTTCCTGCTAGTCTTAATAAAGTTTTGACATATGGGGCCTAAACAAAGAGTTTTGTGAAGGTTTAATGATCAATGTGGAATTTAGTCCTTTAAATATATGTGGCCTTTCTCTTTAATTTTAAGGGAGAAGTATGGGGGGATGGGATGATGTTACACTTAGTTTTGGTGATAATTATATGAATATCTAACATGCCAGGTACTACGGAGGCAATGAGTACATTGATGAGCTTGAGATTCTATGCCAAAAGAGGGCCTTAAATGCGTTTCACTTGGATGCAAAGAAATGGGGTGTTAATGTTCAGCCCTTGTCTGGTTCTCCTGCTAATTTTGAGGTATACACGGCAATTCTTAACCCACACGACCGAATAATGGTGAGTTGTTCTTTTGACTTTGGTTCAGCTTCTTGTTACCATTTGTGATCTTTAAAATGAATGCATGATTTTTATAATTTGAGTATGTCATTTAGGGTTTGGACTTGCCTCATGGAGGACACTTGTCACATGGATTCATGACGCCTAAAAGGCGAGTTTCGGGCACATCAATTTATTTTGAGTCCATGCCTTATCGACTTGACGAATCTACAGGTGCTTGTTTTGTTATACTTCTACAAAAAATTATGGTGATCTCCTTGCTATATTTCTAAAGAGTAGAATAATTAACGTATTGGTTTGGTGGCAAGTTTAACTTTTCTTTATTGTGCTTAAAATTTAAAACAGGCCTGGTTGATTATGACATGCTTGAGAAAACTGCCGCTCTCTTTCGACCAAAACTCATTATTGCCGGTGCAAGTGCTTATCCTCGTGATTTTGACTATCCTCGAATGAGGAAGGTTAGATTTCTATTGGGTTGCACCTACTAAAATAACACTTGTTCTTTGTTTCTGCAAACTTTTGCTCTCTTATAAAAAGTAACTAGTTATGTCTTTTGTTGTTTGGCAGATTGCAGATTCTGTTGGTGCTTTCTTGATGATGGATATGGCTCACATTAGTGGCCTTGTAGCAGCTTCTGTGGTTGCAGATCCTTTTGAGTTTTGCGATATTGTGACAACAACAACACACAAGGTATACCTGGAAATGAATATGTGCTTTACTTTGTTTTGGAAAACAAAGTTCCCACTTTGTTTAAGGTGTATGGTTTTGTATCTTTTGATTTTACGTAATTACATCTTTAGGGAACAATTTTCTTCTAAGCTCCAATGGTTCTTTGTATGTGGAAATTATTGTCATTTTCTTACATTAACGTGTACTCGGCTGCAACATATATATTTTCCTCATGGTTATATAGACCTAAATGTGCTGACAAAGTTGGACTTTCTCCTCAGTCCTTAAGAGGTCCAAGAGGCGGAATGATTTTCTTCAGGAAAGACCCCGTTCTTGGGGTTGACTTAGAGTCCGCCATTAACAATGCTGTATTTCCAGGCCTTCAGGTTAGTATCTTCTATGGTTACGTGTGAAACACTTTTTTTTTTTTAAAAACCCTTTTTTTTTTTAAGTACATGTATATAGTAAACTAATATGGTTGTGAATGCAGGGTGGTCCTCATAATCACACTATTGGAGGACTTGCAGTTTGCTTGAAGTATGCACAATCACCCGAATTTAAAGCTTACCAGAATAAGGTAACACAATTCCTTTCCTTATTTGACCATGGTCCAGGGTTGTGCCCTAAATTTGTATGGTTTATCTTTCATGTAGGTGGTCTCTAATTGTAGAGCGCTTGCTGGTCGATTAATGGAACTGGGCTACAAACTAGTTTCTGGTGGAAGTGATAACCACTTGGTTCTTGTTGATCTTAGGCCTTTGGTTAGTTTTTGCTCTCTCTCTTTTTTGGCAATTTGTAGTGCTGGTACTTGCTTCTTATAGAAGAACTTGTAGTACAGTATGAACATTTTCCTGCAGTTATAATATTCTCTTTAGGGTGCTTCGAGTTGTAAAACCTATTTTTATAGCATGCAAAAAATCCCGCTCTCGCATCGCCTTCATCCTCTATTATTTGAATATTAATTCAACCTCTCCTTTTTTTAACAGGGTATTGACGGAGCCCGGGTGGAGAAAATTCTTGACATGGCATCTATCACCCTCAACAAGAATTCAGTACCTGGTGAGTCTACCTTGGTTGATACTATCCTTCATTTTCCTTGAACTCCCCATAGTTTTTAGTATTTTGTTTCTGTTTTATGTTTGGCTTTTCACGCTCTTCATCTTGATCTTACACCTGCTTATGTTGAATACAAAGGCGATAAGAGCGCCCTGGTACCAGGTGGCATTCGCATTGGATCGCCAGCAATGACAACTAGAGGATTCACAGAGAGAGAATTCATTGCAATCGCAGACTTCATTCATGAGGGTGTTGAAATAACCTGTGATGCCAAACGATCAGTTTCGGGTTCAAAGCTCCAAGACTTCATGAAGTTTGTAACTACTCCTGATTTTCCTTTAGCAGACCGAGTTTTGGATCTGAGGACCAGAGTTGAAGCTCTTACAACTCAGTTCCCGATGCCGGGTGTCTAAGGCGCTTGGTTTGCAAACACAATTCTTAGCTTTCCAATTTGGAATCATACATAATAACTTATAGGCATAAAGAGCTTAGTCGTGAATTGCGAGATTGACCACAGATTTTGGAATCTGAGATTCGGATTATGGATCCCATACTCGGTACTATATTTGTATCCCAAGTTATTATCCACCTGGATGAGCAATGTCTCGGTGGTTCTGAAGTATACACCAAGTTTCCATGTGTGTCTGGACGATAGTTTAAATGTGCTGTTGTGTAACCTGTGTTTAGTGAAAAAATTTGGGAAGGGACTGGTGACTGTAATTCTCCTTTTCGCATGTATTTTAGCAATTCGCCTATGCTTATGGGTGATAGAGTTTCTCTCTCTTTGTCGTCTTTTTTTTTTTTTTTTTTTGATACATTATAACACAAGGGATATGAACATAAACATGGGATCCTTGTTAATCGGTTATCTAATCTATCGTTTTTAGTCTTTTTAATTCCTTTGCATGTGGCGTAGCCTCTGAACAAGTAATGTTTGTTTTTTGATTTGGTTCTATGTGATCGGAGGAAGAGGGTTCGTCCCCAACAACTCAAATTGGAGGAATAAAAAAAAATCCTAATTTTATTTATTCCCAAATCCTTTTTTTTTTTTTTTTTATGACAATTCTCACCCCCTTTCTCCTGCGTCGTCTCTCAAAAAAAAAAAAAAAGGAAAAAAAAAGAAGAAGTTGCGCATGCATATGATATTACTCAAATGCCCTTGAAAAAGGTTCACGTGATAGGCATGTGATCGGCAAAATGAGAAAATAGATGGACGTCAGTCAAATTTTGTGCTCTTTTTTTTTAATGTTGAGGTCGTTTCTGCTTAAAAAAGGGACTCAATTCTCATCTTTTAAGTAAATTGGGTAATAATATTTGAGCAATTTAGCATTCTCGTTGTTTCTTTCTCTTCTCTCTTCGACATGAGCCCAGAAGCTTTATAGATCACAAAGAAATCATGATATGCTATTCTGTCTTCCTGTCTTCTTAGCCTTGCTTAAATTAAATTTTAACACCTACTTTTAACATTTTAAGTTTTATTTATGTGTTTAGACTGTTATATTAGAATGATGTATCGAAAAACTAGTGAAGGCCACTCAAAAAAAATAATGAGGTTAGAGGACAAGAATAGGACAATAAATTTGAGAGTTTTATAGATATACAACTTTTTGGCTTGTAGGTTGAACTATACCGCATGAAAAAAAACTTTTTAAAAAATACTATAAGTTATTTATTTTTTTGATAATTTTTTTGTTGTATTGATTCTTGTAAATGGTATATAATATAAAAGTTTTTTTTTTATAAGTAATAAAAATCAATCTATTATCCAATGACAAGATAGTAGGATATATAACGTTTGGTTTGGTTGGAACACTCTCATTACTCAAATGACCCAAAAGAGTGTTTGGGTTTCATCAGTCTTTTGAGATACTCGTTTGGTGTCTGAAATTTGGCAGATATTTGAATCACTTTTCGGGTCCTCTTTGATTCAAATCTCGAGTTCTACGCTCGCTTGTTTTCTTTGCACTCCAATCCCAGTCTACAGTGCATGCTCGAGAACCCAAACTGCAGGGGAATCTCGCTGCCAATCTGTAACCCACTTTTTTGACCGTTGAGGGATTTATCACCATTCCCAACTTGTATGTGATCGATCTTTCTCACTTCCGTCGCAAACCCTCGCTCCCTCTCCTCTGCTGAAAAAATCGTCTGGGTCTCCCTTTCTCTCTCTCTCTCGCTCGCTCTCTCTCTGTCAAGACGGCGACCACTGAGAGTGGTGGTGAGAGCTTCGCCCCTCAAGTGGCTCGTCGGCTCCGTCGATGTAGATTCGGCCACCATAGGTCATATCTAGCCCACCGGCTGTTGTTGTGTTGTAGTTGTTGGCGTCGAAGCAAGCAACCGGTGTTGTCGCGGGTTGCTTAGGTTCGGCCGGATTCTACCGATTCTTCAGTCGCCTCAAATACGGTAAGTAGTTCGACCTCAATTTGTTCTGTGATTATAACTTTTTTGTGTTCTTTGAGTGTTTAATGGACAACATTTGTCTTCGTTTCACTTTCTGTTCTTTTGGTGGAAAAAAAAAAGACAATAGAATTAGCAAAATTTCCCCTCCCTAAGGTTAGATTGCGACTATCTGTCTCTGATTTCCCTGTCTTGTTTGCTTGTTAACAGAATGGGGGAAAACGAAAGAAATGGAAATTTGGATTTTGCAGTGTGTTCTTAAAAACGAATTAGTTTTGTTTAGTTGACCTTACTTTATGATCATTTGATGAAAAAATTTGAAGCATAGCAAATTCATTTCCTTTGTCTTCATAGCACCCGAAAATGTGGGAAATTCAATTCCTAGTGTTTTCCCCAAAAACTTTCCGATAATGGTCTTTAGTGAATTCTATGATGGCCAACTTGATTCTATTGTATTTGTTGTTGCTGTTGCAGTGGCTTTCAATATTTTTCGATCTGCAAAGATACATTTTCCTTATGTTTACTACTTTGTTTGGTATCGACAATGAACCTTGGTTGGTTATTACTGTTGGGGTCTCGATCGGACTACGTTTGCTTTTGTTGTGTGATAATATCTGCCTTTTGTTGGCTATGAACAAGTAACGTTACATAGAAATTTCCTTGCTAATGGGAAATTGTTATTCACATTAAGTTTGACAGTGAAAAGTAGGGTTGAATTTGTTTTTTCTGGAACAAGTAGGATTTGGCAGTGGAAGGGGACTTCGACCTTTTGTCCTTTTCTCGTTTGTTTATTGCTGTTCTGTTTTTGTGATCAGACTTTGAGAACCACATGACTTGATCTGTTAATATCAAATTGAAATTGCAGCCAAGTGTTTGTGCTAACATAGCTGTTGTACCCTTTATTTCTTACAATTCTATTGTATTTGTTTTTGCTATTCAAGTGGCTCTTGGGGTTGGTTCGAAGCTTAAAGATACATGGTCCCTATTTAATACTTTGTTTGGAATCGACTATGAACCTGGGTTGGTCATTACTATTTGGATGTCGATATAGTTAATACCGTCATGATTCAATCGTTCTTGAAACTGAAATTAGAGTTTTTTGGTTCTTCAATCTGTTCTCTCTCACTCTTTTCAATTGTTTAATTTGTGATGCCTTAAATAGTATACAAGTAACTACATTTGTACTCGTTTCCTTTCTTAATATATTCCTATCGGGGCATGATTGGAAAGCAATGGAACTTTTTGTCAAACAAAGTATACCTTGCAAAACTTGTTTATGAATTTGGCTCTTTATCCGGTTATCATAAATGTTAATATGCAAAAGTAACATCGGAAAGGGCAATCTGTTAAATGTGGAACTTTCTATTCAGTAGGGCATGTGACCAATAAAATTTAAGAGGGGCCATTGAAGGAAAAAGCATATATCTAAGACATGTATAGCTGAAAAAGACGATGAGGATATGGGGTAGCTCTTGTTCATGTGATATGATCCAGGGATAACTAGTAAATAAATAAACTCGATTTTTACTTCCATGTAATCTCTGCGTTT
>CAMOHE010025619.1:0-19667 GCA_946598075.1 Artocarpus hirsutus | reverse complement strand
CTGATTTTGATAAGAATATTATAAATAACAAGCTGAAATAGAAGAGGCCGGTTAAGACAAGAAAAAAATCAATAAATAAAATTACTTGTTTGCGAGCTCGTCATTCTTTTTGCCACCATTCAACTTCTTTATTGATGCTCCAAGACTATCAGCAAAATTTTTCTTCACCCCAGACATTGAAACAGCGGAAAAGACAATGACCATTTTGACTGTCATCCCAAAATCGCCATCGATTGCCAACTGAAACATCTCCTTTGAGGGTTTTGCCGGGCATTTCCCGATTTTTGACTTGAGGAGATCTGCCAACTTCTCATTGTCTGCGTACACTCCTGCAAATAATCAAAGAATATATTGACATGGCCGCTAGTTAGTCAGCATGATTCCATGTATTATTTGACATGACATAGTCATAGCAAAACCATTCATTTCCTACTTTTTATTGAATAATAACAATGTTAGTTCAGCGACAATAAGTAAACAAAATGTTAGAAGTTTCATGTCTATTTTTCAGCCTACTTTGTTTGCATCATAACCTTATCTTACCATTACAAATATCTTGGTCACCTTGGAATACTACTTTTTTTTCTTTTTTTTTCTTTTCTGTTATTGTTGTATAGAATATAATTATGTTATACACTCAAACCAAAGGGAGTGAGACATGTTAATTAAGCAAATAAGAATAATTTTAGTGAAAGATTAATTAAAAGAGATATTACCAAAACCATAAATCTTGATGCCAACACCAAGCATGGAGGGCTTCTTCACACCAACGCAGTTCAACTTCTTGCCATCGTCCAATGCAACAGGAAAAGAGACCCCGGTCTTGGGCTCAACTTCCTCAACTTTTGATGTTGCTGCCATTCTTGATCAACAAATTTGTGACTAATACCAACAAGACAGTAGTGATTATAAAGTGAAAGACAAGATTGAAATAGCTTGGTTGGTTTGGGATTTGTATGTATAGGTAATGGAGTTATATATAGGAAGAACTTGGTGAGGTTCATACAAGAAGCATTAAATTAATGTTGCATATTTCCTACTTGGTCAAAAACGGTAGATTTTTCTGAAAAAAAAAATGTTTGGAGGAGTCAAAGAAGGAACGATGACCAAGTGAAAGAAGGACGGAAGAAAAATAAAAAAGGAGTGCATTTCGTGTTTTGAGTTTGTTAAACATCTAGAAAGTCAACATTTGCTGTTGTCTTGAAATAAAATATTGGTTGAAAAAAAACGAAGAAGATCTAAAACGAGAAGAAAGAGACGGGGGATGTGGTATGAAAAGGAAAAAAGAAAAGAAAAGAAAAAAAGTAAAAAATTAGGAAATCTCTTTGTTAACTTTGTGAAGGAATTATAATCTAATTTTTATGTTTTAAATAAAGTCTAACCGTTTATATTTTAACACATTATTAAACATTAAAGCATAAAAAAATCAATTAAGAGATTTTTAAAATTTTTTAAGTGAAATGATTATATGATTTGCTTGGCTAGACATCATTTAAGACACTGAAATTAGACATGCAATTTGAACCCTTTCTTTAATTTTATATCTTTTTTTACAATTATGTTCCTCGTAAATATATATTGCAAGAAACTAAAGACAAAAATCTCATCTCTTAAATATTAGTTCAAAACCTTCAAAATTCAAAATGACTTTTCACTCATCCATTTTGTCATAAAGTCTTCTTAATTACGGTTGACAAGCTGCGGGGATAAACTCATCCTCCTCGTAGACATTCCATTACTTAGGATGGGTCAATATAATTCTAGAAGAGAATCAATCTGATTTATCTGTGGTAGCAATAGTACAATAAAGTTCTAATTCATTTCCAAATTTTCGCTTATTGGAAAAAACAAAGGTCAAATTCACATCATAGAATTTTTATCGTATGGTTCATATCATATTAGATGTCCTATAGATGAATGAAAATAGCTTAATAGAAAATCCCATCAATATAAAAATGAAATATAACATAATATAACTTTTATTACCTCCATCCACACCTATGAAGGAAAAGATAAAACAAATAAATGAAACAAATAAATAAAACAAAAACCACGTGACAATCAATGCAAAGGGGGGGTGCAAGATGTCATGGCAATTCTTTATCCTTTTTTTTTTTCCTGCTTATCAAAGATTTATTATCCTTTTCCACTTGTGTGTCGTTTCTCTCGTGCTTAGAATTTTTTTCCCCCTCTAGCTTACAACAACGAAAGTTATGTCATTTTCTGAAAAGAATTATTGAAAATGTGACGAGTAATCAATAATTTTATTAGACTTAGTTGAATGGTTCAAACAGGTTCACTATCAAGAAAAATATATTTTTCACACTTGGTTCAACATTTGGGGAGTTAACGATGAATAGTTGAATATCGTTGTTCAAGTTCAAGACACCTCAATTATTCAAAAAATTATCCAAGTACTAGACAAGTAATTTGACCTTGTGTACGGAAGATGGGTTTAAACTCATGAGTTTAAACCATGTACGGTGAAAATCTTTTATATATTATAGTTTAAAGTTAGCTCTCATATGTTACAATGTTTGAATTTTTTTTTTTAAAACACTCTACGAAATACTTTCGTGAATATGTAATAACCAGGTTTTTGAAAGGAACAACCGGGGTTGTTAGTCAAGCTCAAAACGATCGACTCATTGTTCAAAGTCTCCAAATGTCCACAACTCGATCGGCAGAAGACCGGCCAGCCAATGAAGACTCTTTCCTTGTCCTTTTTTAATGGAAGAATTTTGTGGCATTAGGGGGGCAGATAGGTGAACTAAATAAATATTATTTCTTAAACATTTGCAATCAAATAGAAGAGAAAAAACACAAAAGCTATTGATATTACAAAATAATAATTATCTTTGTAGTAACGCTATAGCTGAGACGGAGCCAAAAAAAAAAAAAACAAATAGTGAGAATTAATGGACATATAATTTTAGATTTTGAGATGGAGTGAACTATGCATTTCAACATATTATACAGGTAAAATTAAAAAGAATAAAAATTGACAATTGTCTATCCTTAATTATATGTGGCTCAGGACGTTACTGGAATTAGGATAAAATTAGCTGCAAGTAATATGTGATACAGTCATTGCGGGGTCCACACCATCACAGGTTGGGGCAACAGGCCAATTTTATGTGTTCATTGCCACTAAATAAATGTGAAGAATGTCTAACTTGTATCAGAGTATTGTTAAACAAACGAATTTCATGATCATATTGACGTTTATTTATTTATTCCTTCTCTTGCTATGAAATCATACAAGTAGATAAAACATGCACTAACTGAAAATATTGGGATTCCATGTTTGTATCCAAGTATGTGCCTAGCTTAAAAAAAAAAATTAGAAATAAAAAAGCATGTCCAAAATATCTGGATAAAAAGAAATTAAACACTTGGTTTTTATGACTTAAAAAACAAATTATCATTGTCTTCCTTCTTATTAACAAGAACCAATATATATTTTGCCTCTTGCTTAGAAGAGAGAGAGCCAATTTATTACTTGGCTTCCTTGCAACGACGTCGTTTTCTCCTAAATGCATGTTGATAAAGGCCCTGGAAAGAAGTTCACTCTCATCCTTGCTCACAAACTCTTCCATCACTGCATATCCATCATGAGAGAGAGAGAGAGATTGAGGGTTTGAGCTAAACCCCTTTGCTTTGTTGGTAATACATAACGCATTTAAAGATGAGTGTGGAGAAGAGAAACTGAGAGCGGGCAATACAAGTGGCGCAACGCGATTTTTCGTTTCATTTCAAATGGGTCGGGCCGGAGTGGATAGCACTCAGATTGAATCTTGGGCCTAGGTTTTTTGAGATGCCGGTGGAGCCGAGTAGGTTCGTAGAGTTCTAATGAGTTGTCTGTCATAAAAAATCTACATTCTATAGCAAAATTTTAACCTTAATTTAAAACAAACAAACCAAATTTCAATGTTTTACCAAATTGATAATTTTTTGACAAATTAATAAAAAATATGTGTATGGGGTGGAGGCGGGGCGGGGAGTGTTTCCCATCCCTACCCACCCCCTACTCGGAGATAGTCTTTTATCCCCATTCTGTTTCAATCCTCAAATGTCATCTCTCATTCTTGTTCTTTTCAAGACGGGAACTCGCGGGTTCATCATCATGGAGAATACTGTCATCCCTAGTACAATTAAGATCGTTGGATCAAAATCAAACGGTAGAAAGAGGCAAAGGTGTAATGAATTAAAATAAAGCCTTTTCTCTTGTGATTGATACATCATTTCTTTAAATCAAATAATAACTAAAAAGAACAGATCCATAAATTCCGGCAACCAACCCATATTGCCGCTAAAAATGACCAAGTTGATCAACATCCGACTGGAGGCTTTCGACCCGGATTTTGCTTGGATGCGGATCAAGCTCATCCTCCGATAGAACTCGCATCTCCGTCGCCAACAGTCTGAAGAAAAAGCTCAAGGACTTCATGGAAAGCTTCAACTCCCACCGCCAACAATCTCATTGGAGTGGAGAGACACCGTCCAACGATGATACTTAATCGTCACCAGCGAGAATCCCGATGAGAAAACCATCAATCTCCTCATCTCCTTAACTAACGAACAACAAAAACTCATTGACGACGCAGGTGACGACATGGAGAGCTCGGCTCGCGTCCATGCTGACAAACATGGAGTACAAACTTGTGGGGCCATAGAAGGACTTGTTCTCGGTGACGTCGAAGATACGTCCCTTCACGGCCACGTAGATCATTCTCAACAGATTGCTGCCGTTGTATTGGAACAATTCTTGGGGTGTCATCTATATCAAAGAAAGAGCTTTGCCGTCCTGGAGATCGCGCGCCGTGGGGGATGGACGGGAGAGGTTTTGTGATTTGTTCGCTTATACAGACCAGAAGCAGTAGTGTATCGATTATGCCTTACAAATTTTAACGTGATAAGTCTTATATTACGCCATTAAAATTCTTATCTAATTAGTAAAATATTTGGTTTCACCCGTATAAAATTGCTTTCTTCACCACAAAAATTCTAAAAAAAAATATTCTACTTTTATTCCTCCAGAGGGCTCCTCAGTACAATAGGAAATTTTGAACAAATATTGCATTGCACCAAATTATATAATATGAACTTTCTTGTATGAAAAGAATAATAATAAAGTGTCCTTTCTTGCAGAGAGAAAAAATAAGAAAAAATGTTATTAAAAGCTGGTTCCAAACACTTTCACTATCAAGAAAACTATATTTTTCACACTTAGATCAAAATCTGTGGACTTGACGATGAATAACTGAGTATAATCGTTCGAGTCCCATCGGCTGGGCTGCCAAATGAAGACTCTTTCTTTGTCATTTCAAACGTGGAAGAATTTTGTGGCATCAGAGGTACAAGGGCGAATTAAATAAGCATTATTTTTTAAAAAATGCAATCAAATAGAGCAGAACAAACACAAAAGAGAGTGATGTTACATAATAATAATAATATAAATTATAATAATAATAAAAGGTGTTTAAGAATATAGTCAGAATCATAAGTTAGAATAAAAAATACTATTAATTGAACAATGAATTCAACTCCGACTTGACAAACGAGAAATGAACTCATGATTTCTCATTTAACGTAAAATTTAAGGATATTTAGATAAAAGACTACTCACGTTCGACAAAATAAACCATATAGATGCTGGAGAAACTCATACTACCTTAATGGGACCAAAGTTATATATTAGAATAATAGGATACGATGTTTATGTGATGGGACCAAAGTTATTTTCTAACAAGAAGACACCCTGACAAATTTTATATTGCTTTGCTTAAGATGTCCTCTCTTTTTTTTTTCTTTTTTTCTTTTTTTTTCTAATTTTCGTTTCTTCAATCAAAAACCTTGTTAGAACTTTAGAATCAATGGTCAATATTTTCTTATTGGCTGGATTTCTGGCAATGACAACACTTGGATTAATCACACACTTGAGATAAACAATAATCTTGGTATGAAAACAATTGTATAAATTTCTTTGTCACCTTGGCATTTTTATGTTTTTTGAACTTGAATGAGGCCGGTTTTGAACTTGGAATCGGTGTGAATTTATTGCTAGAACCTGCTTGCAACGATTTTTATATTTTTATATTCTGCCACTTTAGTAATGGTGAAGAATGTGTCTCTCTGGAAATTGAGAATTGTTAAATTAACGAGTTTGATGATTATATTAATCACACCCTTTAAGTTATTTATTTATTCCTTTTCTTGCCATGAACCATCCAAGTAAATGCATCATGAAGTAACTGGAAAAAATTGGAATTCCATGTTTGTATTCAAGAAGTACATGCCGAAATTTTAGCCAATAAAATAAAATTGGTGCCGGATTACGTGGATTAAAAAAAAAAAAAAAAACACATGGGTTCTATGACAGAAACAATAACACATTATCATTGTCATTCTTATTGAGTAATTGCTGAGTCCCTATGTGGTGTAGACTCGGACAACTTTAATCAATATATATTTGGCAATTTTTCTCGAGGAACCCATAAAGATATCCACCAGGTGCAAGTCTGTTTTTCAACCATCCGACCTCCAAAAAAAAGTGATTTTAACTTGATTTAACGGTTTTAAAATATACATTACTTTCCACCGAAAAAGTCCCGTATATATTTTGCCACTTGCTTAGAAGAGAGAAAGCAGGGACACCCTAAACTTTTATTTGGCTTCTTTGTCAACGACGTCGTCGCTTTCTCCTAAATACATGTTGATCAAGGCTTTGGAAAGAAGTTCACTCTCAACCTTGCTCACAACCTCTCCCATCACTGCAATATCGATTAAAAACAATAGCAAGTAAACGCTCTGTTTTCTTTTAACTAATGAAGAACAAATAACATGTGTTAATGTAATTGAAAAATTACTTATATACTCTCAGATCCTACCATTTTGCTTCAATGACATAACCTGGTAATCAAGAAAGCTCTTGTAACGCTTCGAAATTAATTAAGTGGTTTAAGTATATAAAATGGCGGATTAGTGTGCCATGATGAATGTTTTAAACTTAATTTGACTATTTTATGGTATTTCTAAATTAATGTTATTTTTTATTATTTTAATGATTTTTAATTACTTTTGATTATTCTTTTTTGTTATATTGAATTTTTGGAACAAAACAATTTGTCAAATACTAACCACGTCTTTTTTCAAAACTGTGGATGGTATACAGATTTCTTTCATTGGTTTTGCTTCCCCCCTTGTTTGTTTATTTAATCCTTCACTCTCTCATGCCCATTTTCTCTCTTTCTCTCCTCACTCTCTCGTCTCTCTCCTCCTCACTCACTGCCTCTCTCTTTCTCTCTTCTTTCTCTTTTGATTCAAAAACTTTCAAGTTTAAACTTCAATCCTCAATCAAATTGGAAGTTGGGAATGTGATTTAGCAACTACAACTTCGAATCAAAGAATAAATCAAGGTTAGTTTTCAAATTTAAAAAATTTAGAAATTTCAAAACTTTTTCTAAATTTTTTAAATTTCTTAGTATTTTGAAATCCAAGCTTCCTTAAGTTTAAAAAACCTTTAATCTAAGTTAGAAAAACTTAAAACATTTAGAATCTAAGTTTACTTTAATGAAAAACCGAATTGAATCAAGATTTTCTATTTTTTTCTATTTTTCTCCATTTTTTGGTTTATTCAACAATCCTTGTGTAAATCTTATTTAAATGTGTTAAAAAGTAATCTACTATGTTTTTCTATCAATTATGATCATTATGTATAGTTGAGATTTGAGAAAACAAGTTGAAAATACAGATTTGGGCTCAAGGAGGCAGAAACCTGTGCTTGAAAAATTTTAGAATTTTCTTAGTTTGGCAGGACAAACTTTATGTTCGGCAGGCCAGACTCATACCTTGGTTTGGCCGACCAGAACTAGATGGTTGGTAGATCGAACTGCACAGTTCGGTAGGCCGGACCAGAGGAATCGACAGGCCAACAGGGTTTCATGAAAATTTGCCCTTTTTCACCCGTTTTCACTGTTTTGGACCCTGATTGAGTTTTAATCTTGCAATATGATTTTTATACATACAAATGGCACACTAGGACATCATTAGATAGTTTAGCAACATAGGATATCTTAAGCTAAATACTGATAGACTTAGTTTATATATTTAAGGTTGTTCGTGGTTTCGTGGAGTTAACGTATGCCAAATCGGGACTGCGATGTTAGACATCGGCACTGATATTGAGGTAAGCCTTTTACCCCTTTCCTTGGTAGCCTAGTTTTAAATGATTTTGGCCTAAAATGGATTTTTATTAAAATATTTTCAATGATTGATTGAAAAAGGGATTTTATTTGTTATTTTTACAAACAGTAGATTGAGGTGATTTCATAATGAACCACATAATGAATGTAAATGAAAATACTTGATAAATGGGTTTTAAATAATAATAGAAATAAACATAAGGGCATGATGCCATATCAAAGATCGGGTCATATAGCGTGCGATCTTGGGGGCAGAAACCCAGTTGGGCCACTTTGGTGGTGATTACTATGATTTGCCTAAGAAAGATAATAAGGTACTTTTTGGATGAAACTGTTTTTAAATAAGGCTCTTTTAAATGAATTTTATTTATTTAACTCTGTTTTCTAACTATTTCTTTGGAAGATAAATTTATATTTAAATTTTTTATTGGTTTTAAAGCATAGTCCTATTGAGCCTTTCACTCACATTCTTTTTTTTTTTTTTTAAATCTTTCCCCCTAGGTGGAATATAGCTTAGGATTGACGAAAGTTTTGTAGACCAGATTTGCGACCAGTAGAAGACCTAAGTAGGTTATTTATATAAATAATTTAAGGCATGTATTATTTTGATTTTTCTTTCTATTTTGGACTGTAGTTGTAATTTAAATATTGTCGATATTATGTGTGTGCACAAGTTGTGAGTTGGTCGGACCCAATGTGTATTTCCTCTTTATTATTTTATTTCATTTTGTTTTATCTTATTTGTTTAATCATTATAAATGTTTGCTTAAAAAGGGTTTTAAATTATCACATTTTTCATAATTAATTAAATTCTTAAATTGGTGTTTTAATTAAATTTTTACTTAATTAACCAGTCACGTCACTTCCCGTACTCTGGAGCGTGACAGAATGGTATCAAAGCCCTAGGTTATAAACCTTCAAAATTGTGTACACATAGGTACGATAATGAAATGCCACTGATAGTCTAAATTTTCTTTTCAGAAGTGAGATAATGACACCTAGACGTCATTCGACAGTTGATGCTGACCCTAGAAATGATGAGGGCCATGTTTGCTGCATTCCGGTAGATGGCAGCAAGGGCAAGACTAGAGGATTCTGAGGCTAGTGATCGACATGCATATTTTAAGGAGTTCTGACGTGCATCTATTCCAACCTTTGACAAAAATGGGGACCCACAAGTGGCTGAATATTAGTTAGATTCAATTGTGAAACACCTAGATACCCTTGGCGTGCCAACAGAGTATCGTGTGGAGTTTGTAGCCTATAAATTTGAAAGTGGTGTTAACACTTGGTGGAAGCAAGTTAAATGCCTGGAGAACAACGAGAACATTAGTTGAGACAGGTTTGAGGAGCTATTCTACGACTGTTACTGTCCGCAAGGATATAGAGACCAAAAGGCGACTGAATTTTATAAATTGCGGCAGGGTGATATGTTGGTTTGGGAGTACGAGGCAAAGTTTAATAAGTTGGCCATGTTTGCTCCATCTGTAGTGGCATCGGAGCGTGAGAAGTGTATTAAATTCCAAGAATGGCTTAAAGCTTCTATTTGATGGCAGGTGGTTATCCTGCGACTCAAGAATTTTAATGAGCCTTTAGTTATAGCCTCACCTTTGGGACAGGTGTGTGTTAACTGTATATGTAAATCATGTAAAATAAAGATATGGGATGAGAATTTGAAGAGTAATTTGATTGTAATCCCTATGAGTTCATATGATGTAATCCTAGGAATAGACTGATTGTCCAAATACAATGCAGTTGTAGATTGCCAACTTAGGAGAGTGACCTTGGTGTCTAATAGGGGGACGACGATCACTTACCAAGGTGGTAATGATTGAATAATGAGCGAGCGTCTCATGAAGACATATCTCGGAGGGCGGAAGAATCTATCTTACTACGCCTTCCTCATGAATCTAGAAGGAGAATCCAGTGCCTCGAGAAGAAATGCAGCAATTCTAGTGGTTGATGAGTTTGAAGATGTCTTCCTCTACGAGTTGCAAGGATTACCACTATGTCGAGAGATTGAGTTTGGCATTGAGCTACTTTCAGGAACAGCTTTGATTTCCATAGCACCTTATTGAATGGCACTGGTAGAAATAAAAGAATTAAGATAGCAACTTCAGGAGCTTGCTGATAAGGGGTATATCTGGAATAGCACATTGCTGTGGGGAGCACCAGTTTTATTCGCTAAAAAGCATGATGGGACCCTTAGGCTATGTATAGATTATCAGCAGCTAAATAGGGTCACCATGAAGAACAAGTATCGTCTGCCTAGGATCGATGAATTGTTTGATCAGTTGGGAGGCTCACGGTCCTTTTCAAAGATAGATTTGTGTTTAGGATACCACCAGCTCAGGATTAAAGAAGAGGACATCCCTAAAACAGCTTTCAAGACCCGGTATGAATACTTTGAGTTTCTAGTGATGCCGTTTAGATTGACAAATGCTCCGGTAGCATTCATGGACCTAATGAACAGGGTTTTCAGGCCTTATCTGGATCAATTCATAATCGTGTTCATTGACGATATCTTGGTTTACTCTAAGACTTGGGAGGAGCATGAGCAGCACCTTAGAATCGTACTTCAGACCCTGTGGGAGCACTAGTTGTACGCTAAGAAAGAAAAGTGCAAGTTTTGGTTAACAGAAGTCAAGTTTCTAAAACACGTCATCTCCAAACAAGGTATCTTCTTGGATCTGTCTAAGGTAAAAGCCATAGTAGAGTAGGAACGACTGAGGAATGTAGTAGAAATTTTTAGTTTCTTGGGACTCACATGGTACTATAGGAAATTTGTAAAGGACTTCTCGAAGATAGCCGCGCCACTGACAAGACTGATCAGGAAGAATGTCAGATTTAAGTGGATGAAGAATGTGAGTTCTCCTTCCAAGAGTTAAAGAATTGTCTACAGCTTCAGTGTTGATTATCCTGAATAGTGAAGAGACGTGTGAAGTTTACACATATGCTTCAGGACGCGGACTTGGATGCGTATTGATGCAACATGGACGTGTGTTGGCGTATGGATCGAGATAGCTACGACCTCACGAGCAGAACTATCCTACTCACGACTTAGAGCTTGTAGCGGTGATTCACGTGCTGAAGATCTAGAGATGCTATTTGTATGGGGTGACATTCTAGGTTTTCTCCAACCATAAGAGTTTGAAGCATCTGTTCACCCAGAGGGATCTGAACTTGAGGCAGCGGAGGTGGATGGAATACATGGAAGATTATGATTTCGCACTGCAGTACCATCCCAAGAAAGCTAACGTGGTTGTTGATGCGCTCAGCTAGAAGTCTTCAGGGATTCGCGCTTGCTTGGCTCTTAAGGATTGAAAAAGGGACGCAACAATGAGTAAGTATAGGCTGCAGTACTACGAAGACTACAACCTAGTTTCGATGTACCATATAGAGATGACCCCAACTCTTGTTCAGACATTGAAATAGAATCAGTGGCTAGACCAGCACCTTCAGGGGATCTGGACACAAGTTTAGAATGGAGAGCAATTTAAAAAATGGAGGACACATGCAAATGGATCACTATACTTCAGGGAGCGTTTAGCAGTTTTGGCAATCACAGAAGTGACAAAGGCCGTAATGGATGAAGCCTATAAGTCCTAATTCGTCATTCATTTGGGAAGCACGAAGATGTATCATGATCTGGAGAGGCAATACTGGTGGAGAAGTATGAAGAAAGATGTCCGAGAATACGTAGTCAAGTGTGCAACTTGTCTTTAGGTGAAAGCCGAGTACCAGAAGCCAATAGGTCAACTTCAGATGCTTCCTATTCCAAGGTGGAAATGAGAGCACATCATGATGGATTTTCTTATCGGATTGCCGAGGATAGAGCAAAGGCACGATGCAATTTGGGTCGTGGTCGACAGGTTAACAAAATCGACGTATTTTATTCCTTTTAGGTCGACATGCTCGAGGAGAGTTCTTGGAGATTTGTACCTGCATAACATAGTGCGGTTGCATAGAATTTCCTTATCCATCACATCCGATAGAGACACCAGGTTCAATGCCAAGTACTGGAGAAGTTTTCAGGAGGCCTTGGGGACAAATTTAAACTTCAACATGGCATTTCATCCTCAAACAGATGGGCAATCTAAGCGGGCCATTCAGATCCTTGAAGACATGTTACATGTATATGTATTAGACTTCAGTGGGAACTAGAAGAAATACTTGCATCTGGCAGAGTTTGCATACAACAACAGCTATCAAGCGAGTATTGGCATGGCACTATTTGAAGCGTTGTACAGGCAACCTTTTCAGTCACTGATGTGTTGGGCAGAATCGAAAGACAGGATTGTTCTCGGGCCAGATAAGATATAAGAAAGCAATGAAAAAGTCACTGTGATGCGAGATCGATTGAAAGCGACTCAGAGTCGGCAAACAAGTTATGTCAATAAAAGACACCGACCCTTGGAATTTAAGGTAGGAGATTGTGATCTCTTGAAGGTATCACCTCGTAAAGGCATCATGTGATTTCAGAGTAAGTGGTAAGCTTGCACCGAGGTATGTTGGACCGTTCAAGATTACTCAGTGTGCCGGTGTGGTCGCTTATATAAGCTTGATCTTCCTTTCGAGCTTTCTCATGTTCACAACATATTCCATATGTCTATGCTTCAGAAGTGTCCACCTGAGCAGAACAAGATAGTTTCATTTCATGACGTGCAGAACCAAGAAGACTAGACATACAAGGAAGTGCCGATTTAGATTATCGATCGAAAAGTGATCAATTTACGACATCGCGATATACCGTAGTGAAGGTCATGTGGCAGCATTACGGAGTTGATGAAGCCATTTGGGAGTTAGAATCGACCATGCAAGAGTTGTATCCGCATTTATTTTGTTTTTGAATTGATCTGTAAATTTCGATGGCAAAATTTCTTTTAGGAATAGAAAGCTGTAACGCCTCGAAATTAATTAAGTGGTTTAAGTGTATAAAATGGTGGATTAGTGTGCCATGATGAATGTTTTAAACTTAATTTGACTATTTTGTGGTATTTCTAAATTAATGTTATTTTTTATTATTTTAATGATTTTTAATTACTTTTGAATATTTTTATTTGTTATATTGAATTTTAGAATAAAACAATTTATCAAATACCAACCACATCCTTTTTCAAAACCGTGGATATTACATGATTTTCTTTCATTGGTTTTGCTTCCCCCTTGTTTGTTTATTTAATCCTCCACTCTCTCTCTCTCTCACGCCCATTTTCTCTCTTTCTTTCCTCACTCTCTCGCCTCTCTCCTCCTCACTTACTGCCTCTCTCTTTCTCTCTTCTTTCTCTTTTGATTCAAAAACTTTTGAGTTTAAACTTCAATCGTCAGTCAAATTGGGAGCTTCGGAATGTGATTTAGCAACTACAACTTCGAATCAAAGACTAAATCAATGTTAGTTTTCAAATTTCAAAACTTTTTTCTAAATTTTTCAAATTTCTTAGTATTTTGAAATCCAAGCTTCCTTTAACTTAAGTTAGAGAAACTTAAAACATCTAGAATCTAAGTTTAGTTTGATGAAAAACCAAATTGAATTAAGATTTTCTATTTTTCTTTATTTTTCTCCATTTTTGGGTTTATTCAAAAATCTTTATGTAAATCTTGTGTAAGTATGTTAAAAAGTAATTTACTATGTTTTTCTATCAATTATGATCATTATGCATGCCTAGGATTTGAAAAAACAGGTTGAAAATACGGATTTAGGCTCGGGGAGGCCAGAACCCGTGCTTGGAAAATTTTAGAATTTTCTCAGTTCGGCAGGCCGAACCTGCAAAAGTTTGGCCGACTGGACCCAGATGGTTGGTAGGGACTGCGCAGTTTGGCAAGCCAGACCAAGGGAATCGACAGGCCGACCGAGTTTCATAAAATTTGTCGTTTTTTTTACCTATTTTCATTGTTTTGGACCCTCATTGAGTTTTAATCTTGCAATATGATTTTTATAAACACAAATGACACACTAGGACACCATTGGATAATTTAGCAACATAAGATATCTTAAGCTAGATACTGATAGACTTAGTTTATATATTTAAGGTTGTTTGTGGTTCCGTGGAGCTAACGTATAGCGGATCGATACTATAGTGTTGGACATCGACACAGATATTGAGGTAGGACTTTTACCCATTTCCTTGGTAGCCTAGTTTTTAAATGATTTTGGCCTAAAAAGGATTTTTATTAAAATGTTTTCAATGATTGATTGAAAAGGAATTTTATTGGTTATTTTTACAAACAGTAGATTGAGATCATTTCATAATAAACCACATAACGAATGTAAATGAAAATACTTGATAAATGGGTTTTAAATAATAATAGAAATGAACATAAGGGCATGATGCCATATCAAAGATCGGGTCGTGTAGCGTGCGACCTTGGGGGTAGGTCCCGAAACCCAGTTCGGCCACTTCGATGGTGATTACTATGGTTTGCCCAAGAAAGATAATAAGGTACTTTCTGGACGAAACTGTTTTTAAATAAGGCTCATTTAAATGAATTCTATTTATTTAACTCTGTTTTCTAGCTATTTCTTTGGAAGATAAATTTTATATTTAAATTATTTACTGGTTTTAAAGCATAGTCCTATTGAGTCTTTCACTCACATTCTATTTGTTTTTTTTTTTAAATCTTTCCTCGTAGGTGGAATACAGCTTAGGATTGACAAATGGTCCACAGACCGGACTTGCGACCAGTAGAAGACCTGAGTATGTTATTTGTACAAATAATTCAATGCATGTATTATTTTGATTTTTCTTTCTATTTTGGACTGTGGTTATAATTTAAATGTTGTCGATACTACATGTGTGCACAAGTTGTGAGTCGGTGGGACCCAACGTATATTTCCTATTTCTTTATTATTTTATTTCATTTTGTTTTATCTTATTTGTTTAATCATTATAAATGTTTGCTTAAAAAATGTTCTAAATTATCACATTTTTTAAAATTAATTAAATTCTTAAACTGGTGTTTTAATTAAATTTTTACTTAATTAACTCGCTACGTCATCTCCCGCGCTTCAAGGCCTGATAGCTCTATCATAGAACCAGCCATTAACTTAGTGTCATCTGGTGTAAGACCGAGGACCCCTTAAAAAATGTGCCAAAAGAAAGAAAAATAAAAAGACAAGAGATATTAGATAAGAATGCAATAAATAACAAGCTAAAATAAAAAAAGGTTGTTTGAGACAAAAAAATAATAATTATTATTATTAATTACTTCTTTGCGAGCTCATCATTCTTTTTGCCATCGTTCAATTTCTTTACTGATGACCATTCTCACCGTCATCCCGAAATCGCCATCGATCGCCAACTAAAACATCTCCTTTGTGGGTTGTTCCGGGCATTTCCCGATTTTTGACTTGAGGAGATCTGCCAATTTCTCATTGTCTGCATACAGTCGTGCAAACAATCAAAGAAAATATTGACACGGCCGCTAGTTAGTCAGCATGATTGCATGTATCATTTAACATCATGATAGTCATAGTAGAAGCTTTTTGGAAGCCAATTAATCGCAAAGTTAAGATATTTGTGATAAATAAGATAAGGTTGTACTTTTTTTAAAAAACTATTTTTCTCTTTTCGTTTTTAATTAATATGAAATAACAGATAGACTAATGCTTGTACCATGTAATGCGAGATATTTACTTCTTTGATTTATTTTTTGTTCTTATTAAATAGAATATAACTATATAATAGACACAAACTAAAGTGAGTGAGGGACATTTTAATTATGCAAGTGAGAATGATATTATTACTAGTGAGAGAATTTTTATGAAATATTACCAAAACTAAAAAAATCGACGCCAAGGCCAAGCATGGACGGCCTCTTCAAACCAACGCAGTTCAACTTCTTGCCACCATCCAATGTCACAGGAAAAGAGGCCCCGGTCCTGGGCTCAACTTCCTCAACTTTTGATGTTGCTGCCATTCTTGATCAACTAATTTGTGTTTATAATTACCAACAAGAAAGTAGTGATTATATAGTTAAAGATAAGATTGAAATGTATGTGTATAAACAATGAAGTTATATATAGGAAAACATTAGTGGGGTTCACACAAGAGGCATTAACTTGTTGAGGTTTATACAAGAGGCATTAAATTAAAATTGTATAGATCAGAGAAACTTGTGGGATTTCCCTCTTAGTGAACAAAAGGAGAGCTTTTATTATTACTATTATTTTTTTCGTGGGGGGTCAAAAAAGGAATGAAAAGAGGGAAGGAAGAACAATTAAAAAAAAAAAAAAAGAGTACCTACGTGCTTTGAGTTTGTTAAA
This sequence comes from Artocarpus hirsutus, assembly GCA_946598075.1. Taxonomy (NCBI): domain Eukaryota; kingdom Viridiplantae; phylum Streptophyta; class Magnoliopsida; order Rosales; family Moraceae; genus Artocarpus; species Artocarpus hirsutus. Next base: position 3,200 of record CAMOHE010025619.1, on the reverse strand, counting down.
TATCTAGAAAGTCAACATTTGTAGACGTCTTAAATATAAAATATTGATTAAAAAAAAGGAGATTTAAAACGTGAGAGGGTATGGTATATAAGAGAAGAGGGTTAAAAAAGGAGCGGCCAATAGGGAATATATCTATCTTGCTTTGTGATTGTTAAACATCTAGAAAGTCAACATTTGTAGATGTCTTAAAATATTAATTAGAAAAATGAAGATCTAAAACGTGAGAGAGGGTATGATATGAGAAGGGGGAAGAAAAAAGAGTAGCAAATTTGGACATCTTTCTATCTTAATTCGCTTCTTTATTTAGTTCTATATCTTTCTTTTACAATTATACTTCTTCGGCCACATATTTTGAAAGAAATGAGAGAAAAATCTCATATTTTTAAGTATAAGCGTAAAATCTTCAAAATTCAACATGATCTCTTGCTTCCATCTGTTCTGTCATAAAATCTCCTCTAATTATGGTGGATAAAGCTGCTGGATCACTTCATCCTTCTCGTCGTCAATATAATTCTAATTCAGTTGTGGTAGCTAGCACAAAAAAGTTGTAATTCATTTCCTAATTTTTGCTAATTCAAAATGGACAAATTCGGATTCAAATCATTCAAAATGGTCAATTTCGGAGTCTTAAATGGTGTAATCAATTCTCTTATGACATATTATTTAAAATATTTGAAAAAATATCTAATTTTCTTTTAAAAAAATAGTATCTAATTAACTTTTACATATTTTTCACTAAATGATGAGAGTGTTTGGGAACTAAAATCCAACACTAAAGTTTAATTTGCTATAATGTGAAGCCCTCATATGTTGTAGTATTGAACAAAAGTATGCTATAATATAAAGCTCATATATACTATAGTGTTTTAAGTTCTAATTTGTTTCTCAACTCGATATATCATTAATATGATCGATTAGGCACTATTTAAGACATCAAAAATTGGACAAAAATTTTGAATCTGTCAAATTCTATAGCATAGAGCTTCTGTTGTATGGTTCCTATATTATCTATCATATAGATGAGTGAAAAGAGTCAAATAAAAGATCCCATTAATATAAAATGACAATTATCTTTTTATACCAAGTGTTTTAAATTTGTTCAAAAACTATACTTTTGGTTTTTAAATCTCATCATATGTATATCTTCACATTAAATTTAATGTGTAGTTTTATACCTTTTTATGATCGACCCTTAATTTTGACCTAAAAATTCCAAAACTAGTTTTGAATAAAAATAAATAAATAAATAAAAAACATAAAAACTTTTTAAACTAAAGGATTTGACCTCAAAAATGTCCACAATATTCTTAGAAATGGGCTTTTTTATGGGCTTTTCCTTATTTTATGAAGCTTCTTTTATTTTACTTAAAAATAATTTGAGCATTTTAAATATCAAAGTCAATTATTGACTTGTATACATATTAAATTAGGATTCAATTATGCTCATCTATATCTACTGTACAATAGAATATCATATCACTCAACTCAACGAAACCCAAATGGACGCGCTTGACCATCCTCCAATCATTCCAAAGGTGTTTCGGTGAGGGGACTTTAAATCTCGGATCCTCACCATGTCAATTCTTGTACAGTGTGTTCTAGGACTTTCGACCTAAAGGAGCATCATCACCTCCCACCTATTTTACCTCTTAGGGTATTTATACCCAAGGACATAACCGCCGCTCTCTTCACGTCTTACCATTCCTCTATAATCAATCATTATTTATAGAGTCAGTTTTTCCTAACCATGCTCTCAATGTACAATAACATATGTCAAATCAATATATTCTTTGCTGTATAATACAGGACGAGTTTATATCATAGTCTCATATGTGATGCTCATATAATAACAGTTCAACAAACATATATATCTTGCAGTAAAACAACCAATTTTAATTCCATAAAAACCTTACAAAAGATGAGTAATAGAATCCCTATCTCTTGACGAATACCATGCTAATAACTTCTAGCTCACAATACCAAGTTTACTATGTAAGCTCCAAGTACTTCGTTATCCTATGACGTATAAAATAACCATATTCTAACTAAATTCCTAATCCATAATCATACCGATTACCATCTATTCTTATTAGTGTGCCATAATCATTAATATGAAATCTTTGGAACATTTCTTAACATAGAACGATGAAAAACAAGTGTGTTTGGACTCCGATTGGCCTGCCAATCAACTATTTCCGGCCTTCCAAAAAAAACTGCTATTTTTGGACCCGTAGCCAGCCTGTCGGTCTCAAAGTTTGGCCTACCGGTACTGTTCAGCCATCGGCCTGCGAAACTCAACAATTCAGCCTACCAAACTTGGCAGTGTTGGCCTGTCGATTCATGGTGTTTAGCTTATTGAACTTGCCAATAGGTCCGGCCTGCCAAAAGTACAATTTTTGGAAATTCTAGCTTCTATTTTCAAAGGTTTCAAACTTTAAAACTCAATCTGCCCATTTTTAACAATTTTTAGGGTATAAAAAATACATAAAAACCATGGATTAACACATTTAAACACATATAGATCATTCTTCTCAAAATTTTCGTGCTCAACAAGCAAATCTAAACTTAAAATCAAAACTTTTTAAAACTAACTCAAAAACTCATTTTGAACAAAGATCTAAATAAATCAAGCTTCAAAAACGTTATATAATTACCCACAAACATCAAGAACACACTTCTCTAAATTCTCATACTAAAACACATATTTAAATTAAGGTTTTTAGCTTAGAAAATCTTACCTCAAGCTTCAAAAAAATAGTGATTTTGGTATATTTACGAAGATAACTTTGGATTTCCTCTTTTGATTACCTTGAAGCCAAGTTGATGATTTTGATATTGAAGAAATCAAAGAGAAAAGAAAAGGAATGAAAGAGAGAAAGAGAGAAAAGTTGGCATGAAAGGAAGAAAGGGAAAAAATGAGTTTCCTTCGGAGACTTTAGGCCACATAATACCAAATGGCATTTTCGTAATTAATTAAAAATTTTAATCGTATTTCGGTAAATATACTAAATAAGTATAGAAAATTTTAGAAAATTGAAATTAGTTAGAAATAAATAATGTGAAATAGATTTTTAAATGAAAATATTTTTAATTAACACACTAATAATTAATTTAATTACTATAATACCCATTAGGAAAATAACAAATGTCAGGAATTCTCACTCAATACAACACACCTTTTCCTTGAGAAACCTCAGCAA
>CAMOHE010025618.1:0-15956 GCA_946598075.1 Artocarpus hirsutus | reverse complement strand
AATCTTTACATGAATAAAGCGCCCAACTTTATTTCCTCGATTGCGAATCTTATGATTTAGACCATCACCTTAAGAATTGTGTCTTCTGCATAATCTGTCCATCATATGCCCAATTCTTAAAGGTTTAGGCTGGCAGTCTCAGACTATTGTTTGCTTATATACATTCAACAAATATGAACGTAAAGAGGACAAGATTTGGTATATAATAAATAACTTCTTTATTGATAAAAATGTCTCCAAAAACTTATTATATTTTTACTCCTTAGGGCATACATGTCTAACAGATATTCCCACAACTATTATTGACATTGTTTAGGCTCCTATTCCTGACATTGTTCATGCTCCTATTCCTGATCAAGACAATGTCAGAGAACCTCCCATTCCAAAAATTGTTCCAAAAGAACAAACTCTACCACCTCAAAAACTGATGCTATTAAGGAGATCCACTAGAGAAAAAAGAAGTGTAGGGCCAGGTGATTACATTTTATTTCTCTACAAACATGAGTTTGACATTGGTGTGGTAGAAGATGATCCAATCAACTTCCATCAAGCCATGGAAAGTTCTAAATCTTAAGAGTGGATTAATGCCATGAATAAGGACATAAAGTCTATGAAGGACAATAATGTTTAGGATCTTGTCCCATTGCCTGAAGGAGCAAAACCCATTAGTTGTAAATAGATATTTAAGACCAAGAGGGATTTGAAAGGTGATGTGAAGAGGTACAAGGCTTGTCTTGTCGCTAAAGGCTTTACATAGAAAAAAGGCATCAATTTTAAAGTGACTTTCTATCTAGTTTCATGGAAAGACTATTTTAGGACCATAATGGCATTGGTAGCGCATTTTGACCTTGAGCTTTATCAGATGGATGTTAAGACTACATTTCTTAATGACAACATTGTTGAAACAATCTATATGGTACAACTGGAAAACTTTGTGTCGGGAGAAGCAAAGAAGATGGTATGCAAATTGAATAAATCTATCTATGGGCTTAAGAAGGCTTCTTGTTAGTGGTATTACAAATTTATCAATTTAGTATCTTGTTCAAGTTTGATATAAATGTGACTAATGGTTATATATACCACAAGTTTAGTGGGAGCAAGTAAATTTTTTTAGTTTTATATGCCGATGACATTTTGCTTGTCAATAACAAATAGGCTGATTGCACGAAACCAAGAGATTTAAATCAAAAAATTTGAGATGAAGGATCTTGGCAATGCCATTTTTGTGTTGGGTATACAATTATATCGAGATCACTCTCAAGGTATTCTTGGATTATCACAAAAGGGCTATATCGAAAAGGTTCTCAAGAGATATGGCATACAAGATTGTAAACTAGGTGATACTCCTATAGCTAAAGGAGACAAATTTAGTCTCAATCAGTGCCTTAAGAATGATTTTGTGATTCAAAAAATGCAAAAGATTCCTTATACGTCAACAATAGAGAGTCTAATGTATGCTTTCAGGTTTGTACATGTTCAGATATTACATACATTATAGGGATGTTAGGCCAATACTTAAGCAATCCTAGAAAGGATCATTGGATAGTAGCCAAACGAGTCTTGAGGTATTTACAGAGAACAAAGGACTACATGCTCACAAATTAAAGGTCGGAATAGCTTAAGATTGTTGGGTATACTGACCCTGATTATGTTAGATGCCAAGATAGTATGAAATCTACATCGAACTATGTCTACCTTCTAGCTAGAGGTATTGTCTCTTGGAAAAGTGCTAAATAGTCGCTTATAACCTCTTCTACTATGGTGGCAGAATCCATAGTCTGTTATGTGGTGTTCAATTATGGAATATGGCTGTGGAATTTTATCACGAGGCTACACATAGTGGATAGTATTTAAAGACCACTCAAGTTATTTTGTGACAATAAGTCAGATGTTCTATACTCTAAGAACAACAGGAGCTCAACAAAGTCAAAGCATATAGACATCAAGTTTCTGGTTGTGAAAGAAAGAGTTTAGAGTAGACAGTTATCTGTAGAGCACATTGGTACAAATTCCATTATTACGAATCCGTAAAAAGATTGCCATCCAAGATGTTTCATGAACACACTGCTCGCATAGGTGTCATGTCTTATGAGGATATTCAGTTTTAGTAGGAGTTTGTAATTTTAGATGCTTTTTTGTTGAAGACACTTTTTAATTATTTTTGTTTATGGATATTTTTGAGGTTATTTTCTACAGAAATAAAGTTTTGGTTTATTTACATTCTAATTTTTTATACAGTTTTGATCTCACTAAAGTTTTAAGGTGGACCAGTTAGAAAGAGGCATGTTAAGATCACATTGCATGAAATTTCAATGATAGACAGCCATGCTTGATTTTTGCCAATAGTTGTATTGGAATATGTGATCATTGATAGGTCTAGTTATAGCACATGTAACGAAGGTCGCTTTGGTCCTATATTGATATGGTTAATGGACAAGATTGTTAAGATGCATATGGTTTTGATAGCAAAATTCATGAGCTCATAAGGTATAATTCACATTTTTAAAGTTGCATATATAGCCCAAGTGGGAGATGCTAGAATTAATCCAATACATGGGCTAATATATTAAACAAATATACATTAAAGCCTATCCAATAAGGTTAGCCCAATTAAAGTGATCAATTTAGGTTTTGGGCTTTTAATGCATTATAAAGTGTGGGCCTTCTATGTGTAGAGACTAAAATATAGTTACTGAATTTATGATGGACTAAATTGGTGATAAAAGATAATTGTTAGGATTAATAGTTATATAAAAATGTTATGGCCTCTAAGTCAGTATGTACGTTATGTTTCTGTCACCTATCTACAAAGAGATTATAGAGAGATTCTTTGAAGGAGGATTTATGTACTAGACTTAAAAGATTCTCAATCTACAAACTCAAGAATCACATCATAATAAATGGATTTAGGTTAGCTTCTACATCTTATAAATTATCTAGATGATTTGACATAAATGATCCAAGCTTATGATAATTTTTGTCATAAAATTATGTTCCAACAACAAACACATGAATTCAAACATCTCTTTCAATCTTTTGGATCTCTCTTTCACTCTCTCTCTCTTTTCTTTTTCTCACCCATGCTTCACATTTTGTATTCTACACATATCCCAACCCTCAAAACTTTTGCTTTAGCTTCATCAAACTACTATGAATATTCTCCAACAACAAATAGTCCAAATTGAAGATAAACTGATGAAGTTATGACATATTCATTGAAATCATAATCGGAGCTAGAATGGAATTTCAACCATATTATAATAGATTTTCAATGTCATATTATAGTATAAGTAGGTTTTCATAAACCAAAACTTTTCTTTGAAATACTTGTAATTGTATTTGACTATTTTATGGAGAAAATATTTGGTTATCTTTATGCTAAGTGCTTGTTGACTTTGTGTGATCAAACAGAGTTTTCAAGATTTCATGTCCTTGAGATTTGTAAAGGATGACCTTTATTATTGTTTTTGAGTTTTATGAGTATGATGAAAAATGTTGTTTAATTCAAGATATCATTTATGTTAACATATATAAAATTGGTTTTTGAGATTATGTAAGATAATAACATGATTTGGTTTAAAGAAAAACTTGAAATATTAGAAACTTCATTTCACCTCCTTGAGCAGTGGCTCTTTCTTACAGTTCTGGAATTTGATGGAAATGATTTTTTATTTTTTTTAATTTTTGAAAAGTTGACATCCTAAGCTTTTCAACAAACTATCATAAGCCTAAATTGGAGTTGTATTCTATTCTCTATGAATTTTCAAATTTTGGGTTGAAAACTAGAAAAACTGCCTTTAGTATACAACAGTTTTGTGATTTGTAGAACGTAAGAAAAATATTTTGGCATCTAAATGTAATAAAATTAAATATGGAAATATATATGGATGTGTCGTATATTGTGTAAAAATTTTGAAGTCATTAAAATTTTGTGTGATTTAACAAAATTCATTGATTTCTGTCTACCCATAATATCATTTCAGTAGCAATACTATGAATTTAGAAATATGAAACTAATACTTTCCTTGACTAGTAATTTATGACATTCAATATTTTGATAGGTTTGGATGTCTAATATTCAGTATTAAAACTTCAGAACCATTTGAATTTCTTGTGATTTTTAAAAATTCATGGACTATTGATTAATATGATATTTTTCCAAAACCCATATGGTGTCTTAGAAAATGTTAAAATAGTACTTACAATGATCTAAAAATTGTGACATTTAATCTAATGATATGTATGTATATTAAGAATACTATATAAAAATTTTAATGCTAATGGAATTTTATGTGATTTTATTAAATTCATTGATTGATGGCTGCTAGTGAAAAATACGAGAAACTGTCCAAGTTTAGAAATTTTTCATATAAGTGTTGTTTTTGAAATTTCGCTATATGATTGTACAACTTGAATTATGATGTCATTAAAATATTACAATTGTGAGACTAAATGATGAATTAATAATATTAGGAATCATAGCACACCATTACTCCGCGACAAGGCTGATCTTTCCACATTTGCTATTTCTGATAATTTGGTAGTAAAGTACTCACGTGTAATACATAATGATATTGTATATGTTTTTGGTAGTTTAGATATTTTGAAGTATGACTTATGCTCTATATATTTTCAATGATTTTGGATATTTGATTAAGGATTCATATATGTGATTATTTTGAAGACACATGATTCTGTTATTATGAAATTATATTTTAATTCATGATGTTTTCACATGTTTTAGTGTTATTGTTTATAAGGTGCAAGGCATGGGATTATTAGTGCCCCTTATATTATAATTTTGGAGATTAGTTGTCGTAGGATGATTAGTGCCCTTATATTATTATTTCAAGAGATTAGTTCCCGCAAGGTGATTAGTGTCCTTATATTATGATCGTAGGGGATTAGTACCCACAAGGTGATTACTGCCCTTATAATATAATTATGCCCATATAAAAAATGATAAAGCTCACTCTAAAGCCTAGGCCTGAGTAATTGTATTCTTAAAATACTTTCATGTATCTATGAGCTTTGAAATAATTATTTTGTGAGCTAAATGCTTTATTACTGAGTTTATCACTCAATTATTAAGTTATGTGCTACATAGACTTCAAAGGGAGCCTTTGGCTTATACACTGAGTCGGGATGCCATTATGACTGCTTCAAGATTGTGCATGCATATGGCCCGACTTCTGTGTTTGAAATGATATGCGTTATGTTTCAAGTTCTCACTGCTTGTTTTAAGTGATTTCGAATTTAACAGTCTCTAAACTCAAGACTTTGGGAAAAAAAATGTGTTTTGTTTTGGTTATTGTCAATTATTATCCATTTAATATTTCAAGATATTTTATGCATAATTGATCATGTTAAATTATTCTCCTTTTTAGAATTTAAATCATTTCCGCTTTGAAGTTTTAAATTGTTTTTAAAATAATATATGTAAATTTAATAATTATATTATAGTATTTTAATATCTTTGAAAGTCGCGATTGGGTCGTTACTCAAGTGCCAATTTGGAAGGGTTAAAGACACTTGTTGCAGTAACTTCGTTATGTTTGCATGTACGAGATGCTAGGATTCTGCCAAAGGACTTATTTAATGGAAACTTAGAGAGATACAGAATATTCATAGGTCATGGCAGGTTATACTTTAATAACCATTGAAGCACTTACAGAGTGATGAAGCTGTTCAATGTCAACAAAGGCACCTTTGTAGAGTAGCAAGGGCTTCAACTGTTGTTAAAAAGGGCTGAAGATTTGTGCTTAAGCGGATCACAAGGATTCAAGACTATTGCCGGTGAAGTTGATGAAAAACTTAAAATGTTTGCAATTTGAGAATAAAGTTGGCGTTCAGTGTATGCATCATTGATAAGCAAAAAGGTTCATGCAATGCCTTTGTAAGCTTGGAATCATTGCATCATTAATTAAGGTGTTGCGTTCTTTTGAATGTCTTGAGAAGCTTGAAACAGAAGAAAGTGTTTTAGGTTGATGAACTAGATAATTATGTCAATGAAGATATCAATGCTTTGCTACCTGAGCTACACTTGACTTTTCTACAGAGCTTGAGGTACATACGCAAATGGTTAAGACTGGAAAATTGTGAGACCTTGGAATATATATTCACTCCGTTCATGGCATCTTGCATATATTAATAATCATTTCTTTAGCTATCAATTTTATAAACAGAACTCCTAAGAGAGGTTAATAATAAAATCAACTTAAGTGTAAACCATCTTTTCAATATTTTATCCATAATTTATAATCATCACCTAGGGATGTGTAACAATAAATTATGCTAAAATACTTTATACTCTCAAAGATCTAATCCGGTATATGATGAAGTCCCTTTCTAGGGGTTGGAACCACCATGTGCTACCTATGGACCAACGATGGAGATCATAGGTCATCTCTTCGAAAACCATCTCCCACTCAATATTTTTAAATCAAGGTTTTATTTTAAAAGGACATGCATAAACAATTTTTGATAAGCGGCACTCCCTATTCTATATAACATGTTATCAACATATATGGTAAATCATATTATAATACAGACAAGCAAAGCAATCATGCAAAGTTACAAGCAAAATAATAATAAATAGTCGTAATATTATGGTTTCACCCTAGAGAAAAGAAATTAAAGATTACAAGAGATCAATCGAAACGTATTATCGATTCTTTATCCTTGAATCTTCAAATTGTATCTTTGTTCATGTATTATCTATCCTCAAGTCTTTAATCCTGCATAGATCAAATACTTCATATCTCCGGTCATATCTAAATTTAATGTTTCTTAAAATTGTCTCAAAAATAAAATCAAAATTACACCAAAAAATGCACCTTTTTTTGAAAAAACATAACTCTCTGCTGGCCTGCTAAACTTTGAATTTGGCTTACCTGGGATACGGTTGATTGTGGTATGTGTATCACGGTCGACCACCTGTCAAAAGTTGGCCTACCAAACTTCACAATTCGGCCTACTGCTAGAGCTAACATTCTACCTTGTGCCACCGCACTCAACCGCAATATATGCATCGCAGTCAACCATGCCCTTACTTGGGCTGAATTTTCCAAAAAAAAAAAATTAAGGCAGTTTTTTAATTTTATTTTCAACAATTCAAAAACATAAAATTAGAGACTTAGGAAATTCTTATGGAATGTTATCATTCATCTTCTAGATCCGTCTTATACTCCAAATGATTATTTAATTACAAAATTCTTACAAATTTAAAATTAAATAATAACTCCTAGCTAGTGATAATAGACCGCCATCTAATTATACGAAAAACCTAGATATACATTCGAACCTTTAAGGAACTGTAACGGGCACAAATTAATTAAAAACTAATTTAATCAATCACAATTAATTAACAAACATTAACCATATAATCCATGACAACATATATAAATATATAGAAAACCTAGAATGCCAACTCTCTAAAAAAATAAAATTTAAGCATAGGAGAGATCATCACATAATTTATACATATAGCATGATCACAAATTCAAAATTTTATGTAAAAACCTATCTCTGATACCAATTGTTTGAAAAATCATACGCAGCAAAAATAAAAAAAAAATTATACTAAAGTATTTTTTAAAATATAAGTTTGACACACTATATACATAAATTAAACAAACCTTACTAATCATGTATGCTGAAGAGCTCCTGCAATCTATGAAGAGAAGAATATTCTAGAAGAGCCACAATCAACTGGTCTTCTTTTTTATTCTCTATCCATAATCAGAGCGCATATGGGCGCACATCGTACAACTCTTCCTTAGTGACTCTCCTTCCAACCAATTGGGAAAACCCAGAATTAAGTCTCATGATTGTGAACAATAGCTCTCTAGAGAGTTTCAGAGACTCACAGACTAGAGTGCTCACTCTTGATTTCTCAACTGATCTAAATAACTATGAGTACTCACACCCTATTTATAGAAATTGTCTCCTAGGTTGGTCATTGCCATATAAGGCCTCAAATTCAAGTTTGGATCAATTTCTGATTCAAAGTCCATGTAATCAAATTCTGTCAATAACTATCACAGTCGACTACACCTAGTATACTATGGTTGACCACGTTGTCACTAATCCCCAAGTTCAAATCTAATTCGAACTCTACAAGTTGATCTGATAGATCCTATTTGATTTGATAGATCCTATCTCAATCAATTAGATAAATTCTATCTTATTCGTTCTATGTATCTTTCATAGAGCCTCAATTTTAATTCAAATAACCTAATAAAGAAGTTATCTGGTTAAAATAGTCAGATACAGATAAACCCATACAAATAAGACATTATCCACAATAATTCAATATATTTATCTTCAATTAATTTACCAAATTAATTCAACCTATAAATTAACATGTTTATCTTGAATTAATTACAAAATTAATTCAATCGGTAAATCAGGAATTATTAAATCCAATAAACTAGAATTTTAGCCAATATAATAATTTAACATAAGTCACCAATTTATAAAAAAAGCACGCCGTATCGTTATAGGATTTATTATGAAATAGCAAGGGGACCTAATAGACCTCTATATTTCAAGCTTTTGATAATTATAAAACCTAATATCCCATATATATATTTCATAATCATCAACTCTAACGCTACTCCACTAAAAGCTTAAAGCTGTACTCTTGAACTATATAAAATTATAAAGCCCGAATAGCTAGGTATCCATAACATATCATAATGTATCATATCCCCATAGGATATCCATAATTGGCTTAAGGATAAATTCTATCTTATTTTCTTGATTATTTTCTCTTACATTCCATTATCTCACCATCGGAAAACTTACCATCCTAAGATTGTATACCATTCGATTGCACCTATGTATCCAAATAGTTGAGCACTTTAGTCTTCCAATTACAAGATAAAGTATATAAGACGATATCATCGACTCCTAAAGAGTAGCTATGGATTTTGTATCTTTGAATAACAAGTCTACGCTATCAAGAGTCATGTCTCTAATGTACCAGTATGCGTACCATCATAAAATATAGATGTCATCCTTTGGTACATCAAAATACATACGTCAAGACAACAGGCCCACTATTCATGTCAAGATTAAGATACAACACATATGATTATCTAAAGTGAATTGATTTATCGAGACAGAACTATCGATCCAAATCAATTACACTTTATGTCCCCAATCCAATATATCATTACCTATGACAATGCATCAATGTTTCTATTCGTGGAGTCCACCTCCGATAGCCTAGACAAACCATCTCCCATTAGGGATATAGAAAACATAACAATCTTTACATAAATAAAACGCCTAACTTTATTCCATCGATTGCAGATCTTATGATTTAGACTATCACCTTAAGAATCATGTCTTCTAGATAATCCGTCCATCATATGCCTAATTCTTAAAGGTTTAGATCAATAGTCTCAAAATTTTGTTTGCTTAACATACATTCAACAAATATGAACGTAAAAAGGACAATATTTTGTATATGAATAATAAATAAACTCTTTATTAATAAAAATGTCTCTAAAAACATATTACATTTTTATGCCTTAGGGCATACACATCTAACAGCCATGGGCACCCAATGGGGTGCATCAATAGGCCACCCAAGGGTGTGCAAGTCTGGGCACGTTGCCTATGTGCTCTGGCAGCACAAGGGCTACAAGCTAAACTGAGCGTGTAGTCATGCAAGTGGCAAAGCACAACCGCACACACTGTGCATGCTCAGGAAGAATGGGCCGCATGCTAACATAGCTTTTAGAGTGGCCTGCGTGCCTGGGAGCAGGCCTATGTGTGGCCACGCGCCCTACTGCCCCTTCTCATGTTGATTTTCATTCCAATTGTCGATTTTGGCCAAAACTTCGATCCGATGGCAAAAATTGATGTTGAAATGATGCCTTACTGCTTTAAAACCCTAGAGCTAGAGCGAAGAGACTCCATTTTTGGAGGAAGAGGCACATATTTCCAAGGAGACTGACAGCTCACCCCAAGAAAGAACATGACGAAAAAGAAAAGAAAAAATATTTCTTTGTTTTGTTCTAGCTTAGGATTTTAATTTTAGTATTTAGATTTAAGTTTTCTTTTCAATAAATCATCAAGGGAGATGTATTTTAGAGAACAAGAAGCATGAGGGGAGAAAGCTTGGAGACTATGACAACCTCCAAATTTAGTTTTTCATTCCTTTTCTCTTGTTGTTATTTTTTATGATTTGTAATTGTTGAACCTTTGATGTTGGATTGTTTAATTTTAGTTATGAAAAAGTTGTTTTTTTAGAGCTTTGATTTGCCTTATTATGATGTGTAGATTTATTTTTAGTGCATTTTCATAGTTGATTTTTGTTGTCCCATTTTTAATGCTTCTAATTTATTTGGCCAATGAATTAGATGATTTTAGTATATGGGGTTTGATGCTTGAGATAGGGAAAGTTTGTATACTGATTGCGAGGAATGCAACTTAAGCGACTATAAGATCGAGAGATTTTTAATTCCTTTGTAGTCATTAGGAGAATTAGAGTTTAATGAATATTAATTATTTGGTTCTAAATAGAGATATTGGAACCAGGTTTCTAAGCATATTATCCAATTTAACACTCGAGAATGGTACTTGGGTTAATAAAAAGGTTCTCAACTAATTAATCATGAGATTTGTTTAATAATAAAATCAAAGCTAGATTAATTATGGTGAAGTCGATGCTCTAGTATTTTTAGTTATTTATTTTCGTTACTTTATTTTACTTGTTTAGCCATTTTTAGTAGTTTATTATATTTATTTCTTTATTAGATCATCCAAATAATCATAACGCCAATTAATTTCGGTAATTAATGCAAAATTAGAGCAATCCTCATGGAATTGACATCCAGACTCTGGATCACTTTATTACTTGCATAACCTGTATACTTACGAAATTTGCAACAATTCTATAGGTTTCTTTAGAGTTCTTTTGCTTTTTCATAGGAAATCTCTTCCTTTGTGCTGACTGAACATCATTTTGCCTTTAATATTATTCTATGTTTTTGTTAAAAAAAATCCTTAGGATGTGTGAAATGATTTCATAGATTGAGGTTCCAATTTTTAAAAAGTAATTATTTGTGGAAGCTTGAGTAATGTTTTTAATGTGCAAACTTGACAGGATTTACTTCCTAAATTGGAGATACTGAAACTGTGCAAACTTGCTTAGTTAAGTTATATATGGTACACAAGAATTAGTGTCCCATTTGGGTCCTTTTACAAGTTAAGAAAAATAGTTGTATAAGACTATAAAGTTTTATCAAGAATCTTTGAATTCCTTCTCAAGATCCATGCTTTCCACACCATTGTTGGAAATTTGGGTAAAGAACGCAAAGATTCAATCAAAACAGAAAACCAAATATTTGAAACAAACACAAATGATTTTAGCAAGGTTCGGATTGAGATTGTTATACATCCACGTTGAGCTACCCCACAAGAATTTCTTCCACTATCAGAGCATGAAATTACACCCTCAATCCTTACAATATATACATATATATATATATATATGTATACATAAAGAAGAGAATACCTTAATTACTCAAAAGCTAATATCTCAAAAAATATCCAATGTTTACAGAGAAAATACCCAGTAAGAGCACTCTTTTAGCTACCTAGATTCTCTCAATCCCTAAGCACAATAACCTTCTCTCTCTCTACAAGGAATTTCTCTCAAAGTAACTCTATTTCTCTCTCTAACTCATGGAGGCAAGAAGAATACAGAACTAAAAATCCTAATTCTAACATTATATATTTATATCAGCTAATGGAATGAGATAATTGTCCACGCGTATGGCTTTGATGAAGAAGCTTCTTATTATAGAACTCTTCCAGAAATGCTTGCTGTTGATAAGAATAGCACACAAAAACGACTTGTCGTAGGATCTTTAGATGTAATTCCATATCTCTATTTGTTGTCATTTTGGTGGAATTAACTTAGATATTCCACCTTAATTTCACTTAGATGACAACAGCTAAAAATAGAACTTCCTGTAGGGGTCATTGTTCCACCTTAAGTCTTCATGTCTTCTAATACTTAGCAGTTTCAACACTTTTGGAACTTGCTAACAGGTACCACTTGGATTGCCACATTGAAAGGTTGTTCGTTATCTTCAGTTTCTCCAAAACCATCACTTGTTCTTCAACCTTTTCTCTAATGAAATAAAGTCTCACATCAGTTTGCTTTGTCTTCTCATGGTATGTCGGATTCTTGCGTAGAAGAATCATAGACTGGCTATTTGAATAGATGGTAGCTCTCCCCTTCAATACTTGTAACACTTTAAGAAGCCCTTGAAGCCAGATTGCTTCCTTTAGACTTTTAAGTCCAACTATGTACTCAGCCTTAGTACTTGATAAGGCTACAATAGGATGCAACTGTGACTTCTAGCTTACACAGTTATCTCCAATATTCATAACATAAGTTGAAGTTGAATGCCTCTTGTCTCTATCACCTGCAAAGTCCAAATTTACAAAACCAACTAAAGTAATATTATTAGAATTACCCTTGTAGATTAATCCAAGACTAAGTGTACTATTAACATATTTTAGCAATCATTTTAAAGCCGACCAATATTCTTGATCAAGATTAGACATGTATTTACTCAAGACATTTACTACATAGGCCAAATCTAGCCTAGTGTATATCATTGCATACATCACAGATCCTAAAGCACTCAAATAAGAGTACTTAACCATTTATACCTTTTCTTCATTAGGAACAGGGCATTGACTAGTACGTAGCTTAAAATGACTAGCTAGAGAAACTTTAACAGATTTTGACTTATCCATATAAAATCTTTGTACTACCTTTCGTAAATATTTCTCTTGTAATAAATATAGTAGCTTCAACTATCTGTCTCTCTTAATATCAATGCCTAAGATTCTCTTAGCACCTCCTAAATCCTTCATTTTAAATTTTGCACATAGCATGTTCGTAACAGCTTTTATAATGCATGCATCTTTGCTTGTTACTAACATATCAGCCACATAAAGTAACAAATACATAACCTTGTTTGAATTAATGTTCGTATAATATAACCATGAATCATAATTACTTCTTTTAAAGTTTTCAAACATAATAATCAAATCCCCTTTACTTGACATGGTGACTATTTAACCATACAAAAATTTTCTTAACAAATAGACCTTTCCTTCACAACCTTTAACTTCAAAATTGGAGGCCGATTCATGTAAATAGCGTCATCTAAATCACCATGTAAAAAAGTTATTTTTACATCCATTTGTTCTAACTCCCAATCAAATCGAACCATTAAAGATAGGATAGTTCTAATAGTTTTATACTTTATAATAAGTGAGAAAATTTCAATGAAACCTAACCTTCAACTTGGGTAAAACCTTTTGCAACTAACCTAGCTTTATATCTTATTGGTTCTTTCGGAGTAGATCCTTCTTTTATTTTAAAAATCCATTTATAGTCAACAGTCCTATGTTTCTTAGGTCTGTTAATTAAAACCCATGTATTATTTCTTGTCAATGAGTCCATTTTTTCTTTCGTAGCTTGTTTCAATTCTTGACATTTTTAACTCTTAATTGCTTCTTCAAAAGTTTTAGGTTTAAAGCTTCTAAAACCTCATCAGTATTAAGTGCATAAGCAATTAGATTTCCTTCCTCACACCTATTGGGAAGTCTTACCATTCTCCTTTGTCGATCTCTTGTTAACTAGTAATCAGTGAGGATCTGGCTTACTACAGCTTAATGATCCTGACTATTATCATCAAACAAGTCTTCTAATGCTGGTTGGTTATTGTTAGAATATTCTAACCCATTTTCCTAGTTTGTGGGCCTTCAGGATTAGCAAGCTGCTCCATCTCAAACTAGACTTGCTATGGTCCTTAAGGTTCCTAATCTACATCATCAAAAGGAATAACAATATCTCTATCCTTTTTAAAATAAGGCATGTCATTTTCATTAAAGATAACATCCTTGCTTATGATAATTTTAAACTTACGTCCCTGTTTAACACAAAGCCTATATCCCATCACCCCCTCATAACAACTGAAAAAATATATCTATAGACTTGAGATTTAATTTGCCTTCTCTTTAGTGTGCATAAGTTGCACAATCAAAGATTCTCAGATGTTGAAGTTTAGGAGGTTTTACTAGTCTAATTTTCTTCTAGGTTTTTAAACCTATTAGTTTACATGGGCTTATATTTATTAAATATCATGTTGTACTAATAGCTTCCCCTAAAAACTTTTAATAAGACCAGCACCAAATAACATGCACCTAACCCCTTCCATAAGGATTCCATTCATTCTTTTAGCTATCTCATTCTGTTGGGTTGTTTTCTTGACATTTCGATGTTTTAAAATACACAAATCAGTACAAAATCTAGTAATTCCTTAACATAGAATTCCAACCAATTGTCAGTTCTTAATGCTTTTAATTTTGTATTTTTTTGGTTTTCCACCAAGGCCTTCCACTGTTTGAATTTATTAAAGCACTTGTTCTTTGTCTTTAACAAATATAACCATACTTTTCTAGAATAATCATCCACAATGGAAAAAAAAAGTACATGTGACCACCAAACGTAGGAGTTCTTTTTGGACCCTAGAGATCTGCATGTACATATTCCAATAGTTCTTTTGCTCTATAGGTGGAAGTTGAGAAACTAATTCTGTATTGTTTCCCAAGAATATACTATTCACAGAATTCTAGATTGCCTAGCTTTTCTTTTCTCAAAATACCTTACTTGCTCAATTCTTGGAAGCCCTTCTCACTGATGTGACCTAATCTTCTATACCAAACATCAACAGTGGCTTCTGTTTCTGATGTTATTGATGCAGACCCTGTAACTGTTTCACCTTGAGGAACATAAAGAGCGTGGTGTTTGATTCCTTTCATCACAACCATGGAACACTTTAATACCTTTAAGATCCCATTGTTAGTCTTGTAACCATAACTAGAGTCATCCAAGGCACCCAAGGAAATAAGATTCCTTCTTAATTCTAGAATATGTCTCACATTCTTTAGGATACGTATCGTACCACCTTGGAGTTTTATTATACTGAGCATGAGTAATTATTTCCCATTAGAACCTTTCCTTCATTAAATAGCTTGTAATCCAAGAACCATAATTTCTTTGGTCACACGTGATAAATGCACCTAGAGTCTAGAACCCATTCATCTTCTTGTTTCTTAGTGCCCACAATTTGCATTTTAGGACTATCATAACCATCAACCTAATTGGCGGCAACAGTTTCTTCCTCACTAGTCTTCTGTTCAGCCAGTTTCTTCTTCCATTCCCTGTAGAGTCTTTTAATATGCCCTATTTTATTATAATAGTAGCATTTTCTATTATTGGTTCTTGATTTAGACCTCGAATTTGGCCTAAATTTTGACTTCCTCAAATCTCTATTTTATGGCCTGCCTCTCGAGAACATTTCTTCATCTCTGTGTGACTACTTCTTCTGAGATCCTTCTTTTTCAGTTCTAATTCGCTAGATCTTAGGGCTGAGAGTACATCTTCCAAAGAAAGTGATTCCCTGCCATATTTGATTGCATTCTTGATGTCTTTGTAAGAGTCACGAAGAGAAATCAAGAAAATCACTGCTTAAATCTCCTCCTCAATCTTTTCTCCAATATCGACTGGATCAATAACAATTTTGTTGAATGCATCTAGGTTTTTCTATAAATCTTTATTGGGATCCATCTTGAAACTGAATAAGCTTTCTCTGAGATAAATCTTATTCGTCAGAGATTTAGTCATGTATAGCTACTCAAATTTGAGCCATACCTTCACCGAAGAGACCATACCTTCACGGCTGTGTCTTCATCATTGATTTGGCAAAGAACATTGTCTGCAAGTAGATGATGATTGCCATGTATGCTATCTCCTATATGTCGGCCTTTTTTGCTTCTATCCCAGCTACATCTGCCATATTTTCCAATGACTACATCTGCCATATTTCCCAATGACTTCACAACCTTCTATTGTA
>CAMOHE010025616.1:0-18611 GCA_946598075.1 Artocarpus hirsutus | reverse complement strand
TGGCAACATAGGTAAAACAAAAGAGGAAGCTGAGTCCTTACATAAAGAAGAGTTATGAGAGAATTCTACATTCCTCTCGATATGGGACTTTTGTGCTGCTGGTTAAAAGAGTAAAAGAACCATAATAAATAAATAAATAAAAAGGCTATCATTTGATATTGGATGCTTATCTAGTGTAGCAATGACAAGAGCAACAACATACCTTGAGATGCAATGTTAGAATCTTTGCACCTGCAAATTTTGAATTTTTTTTTTGTTTTAAGCTTATATTATTTAATATATGAATATATATTTCTTGATTGATTGTATTGATATTTCAATGGCAACATAGGTCTAAAATTAGCGTATTTTTCATATAATCACTTAACTTAAAAAACTTAAAATTTTTTCTTAATTGGCTTAAATTAAAAATTAAGGTTACAGATTCTAAGTATATATTCTAATAATAATTAATAGAAAGAATGGTTCATAAAGTTATAAAACACATCTTAAACTTAATTAATTAATTTCAACAACCTATTAGTTTTGATTACAAATTTTATATTCTATATTTTCTAATATATTATTTTAATAAATATACTTGAAATGTATTTCTTTTACTAAATCCTATAGTTATTAAATGTGCTATAAACATGCAGGTCGTGTCGTGTCATGTTGACACGTTTATTGCACATTTAATTAAGCGTGTTAAACGTGTTAGCACGAATCCAACATGTTTATTCTTGTGTTATTCGTGCCAACCTATTTATAGGCCAATTAATATACATGCATTCCAAACTCGTTTATATCATGTCGTTTTTACATCGTGTCATTGTGCCGTATCTGAAATTGCCAACTTTGTATCCTATGGGGATACGACACATCATGAAAAACACTTAGTTAATTTAGAGCTTTGTAATTTTATATAGTTTGAGAGCGTAGCTCTAAGCTTTCAGTGGAGTAACATTAGAGTTGATAATTATAAAATATGTATCTAGGATATTATATTTTATAATTATCAAAGCTTGAATTATATAGGTCCATTAGGTCTCCTTTAATAGCTCATAATAAATCATCTGACAATACAGTGTGTTTTTCCAATAACTTAGTGACTTATGTTAAATTATTAAATTGGCTTATATTCAATAGGATCAGATAATTCAAGTATGTTTATCAGTTAAATTAATTTTGTAAATTAATTTAAGATCAACTTGTTGAATTGTCGAGTATATTTTATTTTATTTGAGATTTTTCAATGTGGTTGTTTTGATCAGATAACTTTTCTATTGGGTTATTTGAATTAAAACTGAAGCTTTATCTGAGAATCTCAAGTGGGAAATAAAAGATTCTCAGCTTTGACATTCTCCGAGAGTATGGGATGGAACTCAACCTAACAAAATGCGCGTTCGAGGTCAGCTCCGATAGGTTTCTCGAATTCATGGTTAACCAAAAAAGAATCAAGGTCAATCCAGCCAAAGCTTAAGCCATAATTGATATGCATTCACCTCGGACTATCAAGGAGGTGCAGAAGCTTACCGGTATGGTTGTAGCACTTTCCAAGTTTGTTTCTCAATCTACTGACAAGTACCACCTATTTTTTCAAGCACTCAAAGGGAGGTTTGAGTGGAGTAGGGAGTGTGAGTAAGCCTTTCAAAATTCAAAAAGATACTTAGCCACGCCCTGCTCCTATCCAAACCTCTACTGGGGGAAAATTTATACTCCTACCTCTCCATTTCAAAGAAGGTTGTGAGCTCGGTCCTCGTTTGAGAAGAAGACGGTGTTTGGAAGCTTGTCTACTATACCAGTCATGCGTTCCAGGGTGCTGAGGAGAGGTACCCTCCATTTGAAAAACTTGCATTTGCCTTCGTTACTTTGACTCAGAAACTATGGCCGTATTTTCAAGGCCACACCATTCGAGTCCCAACGAAGTTCGCCCTCTGGCAAGTCCTCTAGAGCCCAAAAATATCTAGGCAGATGGCCAAATAGTCGGCCAAACTTAATCAATATGATATTCATTTTGTCCCAAGGACGGCCATTAAGGCCCAAGCCTTTACAGATTTTATCATCAAGTACACCGATGCTGAGCAAAGCTAGCCATTGGCCGAGAAAGTCCCTATTGAAGATCAAGAGAGCCCGAGCAGCAGCGAAGGAAATGGTGTCTCTAAGCCAGAATCAGAATAAAAACTCTTTGTGGATAGATCCTCCCATGGTGAGGGCACAAGTGTCAAGCTGGTCCTAACTAGCCCGGCGGATATAAGATAATCTATGCATTCTGGTTTGACTTTAAGGCCTCTAACAATGAGGCCGAGTACAAAGCACTCTTAGCTGGACTCAAAATCGCCAGAGACGTCGGGGTAGACCGCATAATAATCTACAACGACTCCATGCTCGTCGTCCAACAAGTTACTAGGGTGTTACAAGCCCGAACAGAATCCATGACAATGTATTTGCAAGAGGCCAAGGCATTGCTTGGGCAGTTTAAAGCTTATTTGTTTAGGCGGATCCCCAAGTCTAAAAATTTTAAGGCCGATGCGCTTGTGCGGCTAGCCTTGGGCTTGGGCGACAGCAAGCTCACGTCAATCCCCATCAAAAGATTAGCCGAACCAAGGATCAACAAGGAAATAGCAAGTGTAGCCAAAAAGCAAGAAACTACCTGGATGGACCTGATCATCTGATACCTAACCACAGCCAAATTGCCCGATGACCGAGAACAGGCACGCTGGATTTGCAACAGCTTGGCCAGATATTCAATGATTGGTAGAAAGCTTTATCGGCGAGGCTACATTACTCCATGTTTGAAGTGCGTAGGGCCTGGAGAAGCCCAATATTTAATGAAGGAGATCTACGAAGGGCTATGTGGCAATCATTCTAGGAGGTGATCTCTAGCCTAGAAGTGTCTTCAACAAGGATACTACTGGTCAACCATGGAGTAAGACTGCAAGGATTTTACACAAAAATGTCTCAAATGCCAGTAGTTTGCTAGGGTGCTCGGACACCATGCTCAGCCGCTTACCTCGATAACATCAGCATGGTCTTTTGCCAAATGGGCCATTGACCTCATCAGACCCCTTCCTCAGGCCCGGTCTCAATTTAAGTATTACATTGTGGCCATCGACTACCTCACAAAATAGGTGGAAGTAGAGCCGTGTACCAATATTTATGAGGCCAAATGCACTAACTTCATATGGAGAAACATCATTTATCGGTTCAGAATCCTGTACACTATTATGATAGACAACGCTAAACAATTCGTATCTTCAAGTTTCCTCTGCTTGTGCGAGCAGCTCAACATCAAAAAGGTCTTCTCCTCCCTTGGCTACCCTTAGAGCAACAAGCAAGTTAAAGCCGTTAATAAGCTGATCAAAGACAACCTAAAGAAAAAACTCGAGGACCTTAAAGGCACGTGGATCGACGAGCTCCCAAAGGTGCTTTGAGCTTACCGAACAACTACCTAGACTACTATCAGGGAGACTTAATTCTCCCTCGTCTATGGGGCCGAGGCTGTCATCTAGGAAGAAGTTGGGCTATGAGCTCTAAGGTTGAGTAGTACAAAGAAATTTGAAACGTCAAGATCATGATGTCCAAGCTTGATCTGCTCGAGGAGAAAAGAAACCATGCTACGATCCGTAACGTGGCTTGGAATCAAGTCGTTACTCGGTATTACAACAAATGGGTCCAATTGAGGAGCTTCAAAGTTGGTAACTTAATGCTAAAAAAGGTCATTGTTCAACAACCCGAGCTGAGGTACTTTGGCCCAAAGTGGGATGAACCATACAAACTAATCGAAATTGTCTGTCCAAGTACCAAGCTTCTGACATGGAGGGCAACCCACTTGGTCATCCTTGGAACGTCGAGCTTTTGAAAAAATTCTTTTGCTACTAGAAGCCAGAAACCTTTTTTGACCTATGGATACATTCTTTTGTAACTAGACTTGTTAAACAGGGTTGGAATGTAAATATATACATTAATGAAAACTCAAAGTTTTACACAGTTCCATTGAGCGATTTATGTTAAGAATATTTAACTTCCAAAGAGGGGGGCCATAACTCTAGCTCGGAGGACTCGACACCAAATCTCAAAGAGGGAAAGTCATCCCGACTAACCAGGCTAAGGGGCTAGTCAACATAACACCGACCATTAGTCTGTCACCGTACAGACCACCCGAACAGAGTCGCCCAAACATGACCATGCCCTACCAACATTAGACTTGCAAAAGTTCAAATGAACTTAAACAAGTCTAAGGGACAACTTGTTTAATTTGAACTTTTCAAATTAAAAACAAGATTAAGCTTGGGCCCCATCGCCGGCATTGTTGTTCTCACCATCGCCATCCTCACCGTCCACGTCGACCACCTCCTCCAAATTAGGTTGTTGTGCTTCCTCCCGCTCCAGCTCAACAATGAGGGACCAGTCGAAGTCCACCGTCTCAAGATGCCTTCCAATAATAAAATCCTAAAGGTCAGTCATCCTGAGGTAGTAAAAGTCCATGTACTTTGGGGACGACTTGAACTCCTCCACAGCCTGAGCTAGGCTGCCAGGTAGTTCCTCTCTCAGGAACCGCTGGTGCTTGGCATGGGAAGCTCACAGCTGGGACCTCAAATGGTTGACCTTGTCCCGAGCTTGGTCGGCCTCGTTCCTTGCTTGCTTAGCCACCACCTTGGCTTGCTCAGCCTCTTCCCTTGCCTTATTGGCCTCAGCTTCGGCCTAAGAAAGAGACTCCTTGATTTGATCATGCTTAATGTTCTTCAACTCGAGCTCCTTCTCGACCACGTCCTTCTCAAACACAGTCTTATTATGATTCTCCCTCTCAAGGCCAAGCTCTTTCTACCCGGCCATATAGGCCCACTCCAAAAACATATAGACCTAAAAAGATGAAGGTTAGAGCACAAAGAATCTATGAAGTTAAAAGAGCTCAGGATAAGAGTTTTGCTTACCTTAGCGGTGGAACAGAAGGCAGCATGGAACAGGCCATCATAGTTCTCTCCATGGAGGTTCATCAAAAATGACTCATTAGGGATAACCTCAGCAAGGTTATCAATGATAAGGTGTCAAGTATTCTTGTGCCTCCTTGGGGGATCAACCGAGGTTAATGGCAAGGTGGTTGTAACGGCGGGTGGCTGGGGTTGGCTAGATGAAGCCCTTGCTCTCGTGGGTAGGGACGGGGGGACTACTTGGACTGTTTGGGGTGCTTGTTTGGTCCGTGGCGGCTGCTCGGACCTCTAGGGTTGCTTTAGTCTCGAGGTCTTTTTCCATTTAGACCTAGCCATGGCCTTCCCTTTAGATCGACGAAGACCCTTTATCAAAGCTCGCCTTTCTTCTTAGGTAGTTGGCTGAGAAGACATATCTACAACAAATAGTAACAAAACTACCCAAGTCAAAGTGAGCTTGGTGAAGCAAAAAAAAAAAAAAAACTCATAGCTCACCACCAATTTGGAGCTGGCCCGATAGATATAGGAGCTAAATAACATCCTCGAGATCCTCATCTGCTATGAGTGGCCCCACGTCGAAGGAGCCACTCAACGACTCCTTGATACTAAATGATGATGGCTCCCTCGTCGGCCACCTAGATTTGGTAGTGCTCGACCTCAGGATATCAGCCGCGCTAGTCACCTGCCCGATTGACCATGCAGGCTAGGTGTTAGAAGGGGGATTGATTTTACTGGACTCGCTAAACCAGCCATAACGGGAAAGAATTTCCTTCCTAAGCAGGAAAGACTATTGCCTTGTGGACTATGGCTTGGCGAACAAGTCCTCCACTACCCTGATAATGTCACTCAGTGCCCATGGTCTCTTCTAGTAGATGTGCCCCTACTCAAATGTCCTCGAAACATGCTGGTCCTTGGGGAGAACTTCACCAACCTAGGCTAGGTAGTTTCCCCTGACGTAGAACCACTTGAACTTCCAAAGCTTGTTCGAGTCAAGGTTGCCTAGGATGAAGTCCTTTTTAAAGCCGGTAAAGTAGTACCAACTGGACTATTGGGAAAGCTTCTTCATCTTATACATTTGCTTGAAGGCCTCCCACGAAATCTCAGTAGCTCGATGGTACCTCCACAGCATGTACATCCTGATCATGGACCTGTAGCTGTTTGGGTTAAGCTAGGTAGGGCAGACATTCAAATCGTAGAGTGCCCGGCAAAGGAAGGGGTGGAATGGTATACGCAGCCCAGCCTTGAAGAACTTGGCTTATAGTTTGATGTATCCTTCGGGGTAGGTCAAGGGCAAATCTCCTTCCCCAGGCACGACAAGGATGACATCATCTAGGATGTTGAATTCTCAACACAAGTCCTCAAGTCGGGACTCAGTCATCATGCTTGAGTAGCCCGCAACGGATGTCTAGCTAGGCTGAGAAATCCGATAAGCAGTCACTCCCCAGACTCTTGTGACAACACGTCTTCCAGCATCCTCATCCTCCTCGACAGCACTCCCCTCGTACTCTTCTTCCTTGGCTGCCCTCTCCTCCAAGGAGATCTACATGGTTACCTGACTCGCGACTTGGATCGGGACCCCGCTCTCTCGATCGAAGGTGCTTGGTTCATCGACAGCCGCCCCTAGGCTAGAGCGCTCTTGGGTTATAACTCTAGACGTGCCAACAGTGGCAACACCAATGTATAGATCCTCACCCATGCACGGCCTCGATAGGTGTCTCCCATCCAACAAGTTGAGAAATTCTTACTCGGGTACTGTCCCCGCTTTAAGCCTCAAGATTTCAGCCAAGCGACCTATCCCGTCTTGCCCAGAAGATAATCCTTCAATGTTAACCTCCTCAGAGATGAACCTCTCTATCTCAGTGTTACTGTCCGACCAGAAAATATCTACGTTTTGCGAGTCAGATAGGTCACTTATCTTTTCATAAGCTTCTTAGAAAATTACCTGATCGGGTTATGGAAGCCTAGGAAAATAAAGTCCTTGGGTTGTTGACTACAGCTCGATAGTTAAAACTCAAAAGTTGCAAAGTGTGGCCTTGGTTGAACGTGAAATGGACGGGGGGTAATGCCCTATTTATAGCCCCCTCAAGCGCAAAACTCAGGCGTGGAAAATGAAGAGTCGTGTCGATTATGCCTGTTAGGGAAACATCCAATTGCGTGTCAACACGTGTCCCTCCAAGCTTCATCATGTGACCTTCCATCTCCTGTCGCCTCGGGAAGCCGCTTGAGCTCCATCCTGAGCCGCCCTTACCCTTTCGGCATAGTCCACCCGGTCGAGCATCAACTAGGTGAACTGGGGGGGGCTACTGTTGGGGGTGAGCTCGGTGCCACCGTTGAGGTGTCCTATTCCAAGTGGTCGACAAACATGCTTGGCGTGAGCTATTGGGAGCAAATAACCAACCCTGATAAGCTTGAATCGTCTGTCTGAGGTGTTTTTTAGGGCCCTCTGGGCCACGACATGAATGATTGCCTCCTCGGGTCATACACCAACTTGGGTCGGATTTCTTTAACTTACAAGCAAGCTACTCCTTGCCATCATTGGCCGATAAATGGCAGATAACTCACCATTAGATGGGAACTAATCCACCAGTGGAAGGTGCAAGACTTGTCTTCTACCTTTTGATACATCTTGATGTGACACACGAGTCGTAAAAAAAAACCAACCTGCAACCCAGTTCAAGTGGCAACCTATAAATAGAGCGCATTTATTGTAGCTTAAGTAAGCATGCTCCTTCCCACCTAACTAGCTCCCATTCTGTATTAAGCAACACCTACCTTGAGTGTCAGAGAGTCTTTGTTTATTACCGATCCGGTTTTTTCCTTGCCTCCAAAGCGTCCCTCCTCTTATTGCAGTTCTTCTCGAGCAAGCAGAGACTAGCAGAGAAGAGCCGTCCATCATGCGTAGCTACACGTGGTGTTGATCCGTCATCGTTTCTTGGTAAGCATCAACATATATTAAGCAAACAAAAGTCTGAGACTGTCGGTCTAAACCTTTAAGAATCAGGTATATGATGGAAAGATTATATGGAAGACATGATTCTAAAGATAATGATCTAAATCATAAGATCTGCAATCGAAGGAATAAAGTGGGATGCCTTATTCATGCAAAAATTGTTATGTTGTCTACATCCCTGATGGAAGATAGCTTGTCTTGGCCATCGGAGTTGGACTCCACAAGTAGAAACATTAGTACATTGTCATAGGTGACGATATATTGGATCAGGGCATAAAGTGGAATTGATTTGGATTAATAATTTCATCTGTGCAAATCAATTCACTTTAGACAATCATATGTTTTGTATCTTAATCTTGAAATGACTAATGGGCCCGTTGTTTTGATTTATGTCTTTTGATGTACTAATGGGTGACATCCTGACTTTGTGATGGTGCACATACCAATATGTTGGAGGCATGATTCTTAATAGTGTAGACCTGTTATTCATAGATATGAAATCCATAGCTCTATTAGTGGAGTCAATGATATTCTTTTATGTTTGTTATCCTATAATTGAAAAACTAGAGCGCTCAACCATTTGGATATGTAAGTGTAACCGAATGGTATACTGTCCTTAGATAAGTTTTCTAATGGTGAGATAACATAACGTAAGATAAAAATAATCAGAAAGATAAGATGAAATTTATTCTTAAGCCGATTATGAATGTCCTATAGAGATTCGACGTATTATGATATGTCATAGACACTTAGTTAATTTGGAGCTTTGTAATTTTATAGAGTTTGAGAGTACAACTCTAAGCTTTTAGTGGAGTCACGTTAGAGTTGATAATTATAAAATGTGTATCTAGGAAAAAAAAAAGCTTGAATTATATAGGTCCATCAGGTCCTCTTTGCTAGCTCATAATAAATCCTGTAACGATATAGAGTGCTTTTTCAATAAATTGGTGACTTATGTTAAATTATTAAATTAGCTGAAATTCAATAGGATCAGATAATTCATGTATGTTTATCGGTTGAATTAATTTTTGTAAGATAAACTTGTTAAATTATCGAGAATATTTATTTTCCTAGAGATTATCTAGATATGATTGTTTTAATCAAATAACTTCTCTATTGGGTTATTTGAATTAAAACAGAGGCTTTATCTAAAAAATCTCAGGTGAAAAATAAAAGATTCTTAAGGATCATATTGTCGTAAGTTTGGTAGGTTGATCGGTTAGTCTGGCCTGCTGATAGAGTAAGTTCGACAGATCGATTCGTTAGTTCAGCCTACCAATCTAACGATAATTTAATCACACATTTTTATGCAATTTTATCAAAAGTTGACTCATATTTAAATTTTTGAGGTCTTATTTGATAATGACCAATCTTGGGAACGACCTCTATAAATAGAGAGTTTTTTGAGTTATTCAGATCAGTTGAGAAGTTAAGAATAAGTACTATAGTGTTAGATACTCTAAAATTTCCTGAGAGCTTTTGTTCATAATCACGAACCTTTGCTCTAGGTCTTCTTAATTGGTTGGAATGAGAGTCATCGATAAAAGAGCTGTACGACGTGTGCCTACATATACTTCGATCGTAGCTAGAGAATAACAAAGAAGACTAGTTGGTTGAGGCTCTTATGAAACATTCTTCTCTTCATATACTGTAGGAGCTCTTTGGCATATAAAAGTTAGTAAAATCTAGTAAATTTATGATATTGCATGTCAAACTTATATTTTAGAAAATACTTTAACTTAAATTTTTTAAAAATTCCACTGCATACTCATTTTTCCAACACCATGTCCTCGCCATCGATGACAGCCTCATTGATCAGATGGTCAATGAATGTTTTCTATCAACTTTTTACAAGAAAATTCTATACACCTAAAAAAATGGTTTTTTTTTTTTTACAGATTCATTATTTTTTTAATTTTATGTTTGTTGTTGATTGTGAATTGGATTTGACTAGAATATGCAATGTGGAAGTGGAAGGAGGGCTCTGTAATTCTTCAGATTGGACGAGAAGAAGCCAGTAGAGAATTTATTTGGGACTTTTTCTTTTTCATTTTTTTTCAATTTTAGTTCATTGAATTATTTCGCTATACGATATAGAAATAACAAATTCAATAATAAGAAAATGAGTTGATTGGATATTGGTTTATCTCAAGTGTGAAGCTTGTAACTTGTTTTATTTTGATTTTGAGAATTCGTGTTGTTATCATTGTTCTGTGATTAAACTTATTTTTGGATTTTTTTGATGATGTGAAATCAATTAGTTTTTCTATTGTTTTGGATTTGTTTGTATGTTTTTGTTATAATGATTTGATAATATTCTTTAATTAGAGGTATCTACTTGGAAGTGGCACAGACAGCCGCACACTTATCAACAACGATGGAATGTTACGACTGCCCTACACCAGTTGGGAAGAAAGAATTTTTTTCTAAATAGTAGTCTAGCTAGTGTTTCTCAAATGCTGTTGGAGTTGGTGTGACAGTACTGGTCCGTTAGTGGCCAAGAGCGATGGAGCCAGGTTCACCAAGTTTAGGTATTACGGTGTCTAAGGTGGAGACGGCAAGAGAGAAAGAAAAAGATTTTTTTCCTCACAGTTCATTTTTTTCTTTTTAATTTTATTTATTAGGTATTAAATCATATGTAATAGGTTTAATTTCCGTTTCTCTTTTTCCTGACTATTGATTCAAATCCAACAACCCCTCATTACTGTAAGATCATTCTCTATTGGTGGAGAATTTTGCCATTCTCCACTATAGACTTGTCTAAAAAAATATTGAACAAGAAAAGAAAAAAAAAGAAGAGAAAACTATATAGAATGCCCCCCACACAACAACCTTTAATAGCCTTCCCCCTTTCTGTTTATATAACTACCCCTTTTCTTCTTTTTTTAATAATTTTATTTTGCTATTTACTATTTTGGCCTTATTTCACTTGATTATCCCTAACTTAAAACAAACCCTAAACATCTTAATTCCCTTTATCTCTCCTCTCTATACGGCTCCCTCCCTCTCATCTCTCTCTCTCCATTCTCCTCTGTCTCTCACTCCCCCCTCCCTAGGCCTCCGTCGGTGCGATTCACGGTGGCAAAATTGACAAGAAGGTCCAAAAGTTCACTGTATCTCTATCTTTCTCCCTCCTTCCCTCCCTGTGCCTCCGTCTCTCTCTCCCCCTTGCTGCGCCTTTGTTGGCGCAAGTAATGGCTGTAGAATCGACGAGGAGGTCTAGAAGCTTCGTTGCACCTTCCTCTCTCTCTCTCCTTCCTTGTGCCTTCGTCTCACTTTCTCCCTCCTTAAGAGTCTGTCAGCTCAATTCTCGGAGCAGTTTCGTTTGTATAGTTGTTGTAATTACTTGAGATTTGTAGTTTTGCTCTATTTTGTGTTCTTTGTTTGTGCTTTGGAAGGTTTTTGTTTTTGTTTTTGTTTTTTTTTTTCTTGTGGTAGTGGTTTTTTTCATAGTTCCATTGAGTTTCGGTTAGTTCCAGTGAGTTTGGAAAACAACCTGACAGGTTCTGTCTTGGAACTTAGTGGGTTCCTACGAGCTCTAGCGGATTTTGTGTTGAAACTTGGTGAGCTTGGGCAGGTTTCGAGACAAAATCTGATAGGTTCAAAATAAATATGTTGCAAGTTTTAAGTTAAAATCTAGCAGGTTACAATCCAACATCAGTGCCAACAACTAAGGGCAGTCGGTGGTACTTTGCTTTTAAAAAAGTGTTGAAATCTAATAGGTTTCAAGTTAGAACTTGACAAGTTCTAATATAGCACCTCGCTCTTGTAACCAGAGGTAGGTTCTAGCGGCTTCCGTGACGGAACCTGTTGGGTTCCGGTGGGTTCTGGGATAAAACCTAAAAAGTTTTATTTATGAAGGAAGAGTAATTTAGTTTTTTAATAAATCTTTAATTTTTAATAAAAAGATAATTTTAATAAGTGATTTGTTAAAGAAGATTTTTAATGAGCTACCCCCTATTTGGCATAGTGGTGGGAATCGTGGTTCACACCACAAACTCAGTTATGAACAATATAAAGCTCTTACATGTTACAATAACAATAAAAAAAATGTTACAATGTAAAGCTCTTACATCATACAGTAACAGTAAAAAAATTGCTACAGTGTAAAGCTTTCATATACTACAATAAAAGTAGTTCTAACCAACGGTTCTTATCACCTTCCGAACACTACCCTAGTGTATTTATGGGTATTTTTGTAAGTTGATTGAAAACAAAAGAACGAAAGAAAGCCAGGCCTTGAGACGCCATGTTCAGTAATCGAACAGGTCTGAAAAAAAGATGATATTAAAAAAAAGGAAACTAAGGGTAAGATGATGCTGCTTCTCTGTAAGCAAGACAGACAGACAGAGAAGAGAAAAGTTGTAAGGGGGTCACTTTCAAAAGAGATGGCCATGGCATGAAAAGGAACTAAAAGAAATTATTTATTTATTGGGGAGAAAAAATAAAAAATAAAAAGTAAAAAATAAAATCTAATCTACCCAACACTCCCTTGAGGCTTGAACTCTTGTATTGAGCCAACGGTTCCAAACTTCCCAACTTCAAACTAAAAAGTACAAAGTAAAAACATGAAGACAACCGAATGAAAGTGACGTAAGAGGGGAGGGTGAAAATGGAAAGTGGGTTGGGAGCTCTTTTTTTTTCCCCCTGAAAAATATAAAAGAAGTTAAATAGGAAATTTATTGACTAAGGATAAGGAGTAAGAAAAAAGAGGAAAAAAATATTTGATTTTTTTTTTTTGCTTCTTTTTTTTTTTGGCATGATATTTCGAGTGTGTAAAAAGA
This sequence comes from Artocarpus hirsutus, assembly GCA_946598075.1. Lineage (NCBI taxonomy): Eukaryota > Viridiplantae > Streptophyta > Magnoliopsida > Rosales > Moraceae > Artocarpus > Artocarpus hirsutus. The sequence goes on along the minus strand of CAMOHE010025616.1, from coordinate 5,970 downwards.
TGGTACAAAGAAGAGCAGGAGGAGCAGTGATGAGGTCACAGGGATCTTTAAGCCCCTCTCACCAAACACTGCCACCCTTACCACTGGCATCACCAAGGCCTCCTATAGGCCGAGAAAGTATTTCTCTTCCCTATAATAAACCCCCCCAAATATTCACTGTTCTGCCACCTTTAAAAAAGAAAAAAGGGAAATTGGGAATATAAATAACGCCAAAGCCAAAAGAAAAGAACTTTGCAGGGAGGAAAAGTTTCCCAAGAAAAACCCATCTTCAAAATATTTTGATTGTGGGTTTTGCTTTTGCTTGGTCAAGTTGGCATATATACAGCGCCACTCAATATCATTATTATCAGTTGATTCTTTCCGCTGCTTAATACAATTACGAACTGAGCGATATATAGCGCCTAGAGAGAGAGGGGCAAAGCAAAACAAAACAAAACAGAGAGAAAAGAGGGAGAAAATAATGGGTTAGGCTGGCTCACTTGAGCCTTGGGTCTTTGTGTTTTTTTTGGTGGTGGGGATGGAGGTGTTGGTGAATGAATGATTTGGTAATGGAAGTGGGAAAATTGAATGGCAAGGCCTTTTGGGAGAGGCAGAACAAGAGGAAGAAGCAGCATCAAATTCCAGAGACGTGGCAGTTTTACAAACATCAGCAAAAAGAGGAAGAGATTAGAGAAAGTCAAGAATCATCCTCATCATCAACTTCAGAAGAAGCACAAACAACAACCCACTAGTAAAAAGCGGGCTCCGTTAAAAGCTGGAACTGGAGGAAGAAGAAGAACAACATCATCATCAATATCAGAAGAGTCTGAGTCTGGATCCTCAAAAGAATCACTTTCATCATCATCATCATCATCATCATCAATACCATCTCCATCAAACCCCTTCTTCCCAAACCCAAACCCAAAACCAAAACCCATTTCCAATTTCAACTACTACTTATGTAGAACAACACCAAGCTCTTCCTTTTCACCACCTCTCGTATCACCAAACCCTTCGTCAAACCCAGCACCAACAACAACAACAACAACAACTTTCTTTCTTTCTCCAACAGCCACCACAACAAGATCACCATCAAAATCAAATTCAAGAAGCTCCAAAGAAGCAGCAGCGAATCGAACATGCGAGGAAAATGGGTGACAATACAACCAGCACCACCACCACATCAGCAGCAGCAACAGCAACATCGTCCAGACTGGGAATAAGGAGCAGCAGCAACGTTGTGGTCGGGGGCGGCGAGATCGTGGAAGTACAAGGCGGGCACATTGTCCGGTCCACCGGGAGGAAGGACCGGCACAGCAAGGTCTGCACTGCAAAGGGGCCGAGGGACCGGCGAGTTCGACTCTCGGCCCACACCGCCATCCAGTTCTACGACGTCCAAGACAGACTGGGCTACGACAGGCCCAGCAAAGCGGTCGACTGGCTCATCAAAAAGGCCAAAGCCGCCATCGACGAGCTCGACGAGCTCCCCGCCTGGAACCCCATTTCATCCGCCGCCCAAGCAGCCGCCGCCAATGCTTCCACTACAGTCTCGGCAGCCAGTAGTCTTGCCGGAGATGGTGGGCTGAATCTGCAGAGCCAGATGATGGAGCAGCACCAGAACAACGACAACAACAACAATAATACTACCAGTAATAACAATAGTTCTGGGTTTTTGCCTCCGTCTTTGGATTCCGACGCCATAGCTGATACAATCAAGTCGTTTTTTCCAGTTGCTTCAGATGACAATCCTCCGGTTTCTTCGTCGGTATCATCGTCGATGATCCAGTTTCAGAGTTACCCACCGGATTTGCTGTCCAGAACGAGCACTGGTCAGAGCCAAGATCTGCAGCTCTCGCTTCAGTCCTTTCAGGACCCAATTCTTCTTCACCACCACCACCACCAACAAGCTCAAGCTCAACAAGCCCACCACCACAATGAACACGCCTTTTTCTCCGGGTTCGGATGGTCCGACCACCATCACCAACACCAACACCAACACCACCCGGCTGAAATCAGCCGATTTCAAAGGATCGTGTTCAACAACAATGGCGGAAACGACGGTGGTGGTGGTGGTACTAATGGTGTTGATGGTGGGTTTGTGTTCAACTCGCCGCCGCTGTTTACTCGCGGCGGCGTACAAAACAACAATCACCACAACAACAACCAGTTCTTTTCTTTTCAGAGGGGACCCCTTCAGTCCAGTAACACGCCCTCGGTTCGCGCTTGGATCGACCACCACACTCCGTCTTCTGCTTCCGCTTCGTCGATCGTCGCAGACCACCAGATTCCCCATTCTCTGTCCGGAATGGGATTCGTCGCCGGTGGAGTAGGACTAGGAATCGGAGGAGGAGGATTCTCCTCCGGATTTCACCACAGCATTCCCGCGCGGATCCAGGGCGAGGAGGAGCACGACGGCATCTCCGACAAGCCGTCCTCTGCTTCCTCCGATTCTCGCCATTGACCCCGAACAAAACGAACACCGGAATCTTCTCGTCTCGAAAAGGTTTTGTTAAGCTTTCACTTCTTGAATTACGTTTTATTTTTGGAAACAGAGTCTTTGCTCTTCATTGTGTTTCATTCCCAATGTTCAATGCAGGACTAGTCAAGTTCACTAAAGATTTAAGCAAGAGAGAAGGGGAGAGAGAGAGAGAGAGAGAAGATTTTGGTGATTTCGTAGTACAATGGCATATCTTCATTCCGAGGAAAGAGGAAAATCTGATTGCGTGTTTCAGGTGTTTGCAATTCCTTGGTTTGTTTGTATTTTTTTTTGCACTTATAGTTTGGATTTTTCAATGTTCTGAGCTTTGTGGAGCTCAAACCTTTGTTTGATTATTAGTAGTTTCGTTTGTTGGCTTTGATCTCGTGATATCTGTTGTAGATTATGATGGTATTTCGGTTTACCGTTTTCTGTTGTTAAATGAATGAAACTTTTTTTGTGCTTTTATTTGCTTGCTGTTGGTACCATAATAGAGGACTAAAAATCTAGCATTGTTTTTTAGAAATTTTGGGATCAACAGAAATGGGAAGATTGTGGGATTTTGGTTTTTGGATCTGGGATTCTGTACTTATGTTTGTTTATGGTTTTAATATTTGATTTTGAGCTAGTTGTTGCTTTCTCCTTTGGAAAATGAGGGAAGGTTTAACAGAGGAAGGCCGTTTTCCTCAGATTTAGAAATGGTCCATTGCTTGTGTAGATGAAAGAGAGATTTTTTTTTCTTTTCTATCTTGTGATAGTTTTGTTGCTCTACTGCTTTTCAAGGAACAGTTCATCACATTCAACTTCCTTAAACCTGCAAGAAAGGAGAAAAGAGAGATAAATGAAGAGAATTGATAATACTTATATTATTTTGTTGAGATCTACATCTCTATCGTTGCTATGATTTTGGGGGCATCAAACGACAAGTCATTTTCCATTGAACAGTGATAAGTTTGTTGTGAAAGTGGAATACCAACTTCTAATACTCTGTTATTCCACTATTTCATGACACTTTCTTTCTTTTCTTTTCTCTTCTTTCTTTTTTTTTTTTTTTTTTTTTTCTTCAAGCTGTAAAATTAGGTAAACTTCTGAGTCAAGAGCAGGAGTATTCTTTAGAAATTTATTCACTTCCCTTTGTTCTACCTTAGCCTCTTTTAACATGAAGTGATCAGAATGTGTGTCTAAGCTAGGAATGTGCTAAAGAGCTTTGATGCCATACCAGAAAGAAAGGGGGGCAAAATGAGATGATTCTCAAACGCCCCCACATTACCCAATTAGTGCAAATTGAAGCAACCCAACAAAAACCCTTTTTCTTGAATCACCATCAAATGAAAAACCCTTTATTGTTATCTTTTGCCCAATTTAGGCCTTGGTAGCCTTTGTTGTAGGCCCACTGTTTGATTTCACTTCCTTCTTAAGACATCTTAAGGTGGCCACTTAAAGAGGAAAAAAAAAAAGAATTTAGAGGTTGTGATCCTTCCGGGGCAAGATTAAATATGGGTGGTGCACGTTTATGATTATTGGATTTGTCCAAAATCATATCAAAATTAAAAAAAAAAAAAAATCAGTTTTTGATTTAGAATTGACCGCTTAGAAACAGATAACTACATATACTTTATTTGTTTATTTTGTTTTTCAAGTCTTGTTGTAGAAATCTCCTTGTAAGGTTTCTTAAGCTAGCTTTTTAACATAATAGCTTTTAAGTCAGGTCTGGAGGGAGGAATCTGGGGTCATGATCTATGTTATTCACTAGTTTGAGTACGATAGATAGATTTAGGCTGGCACAGCAGAGCCAAGTGGGGCTCAGTGGAGTACATTTGCAGGAAGGCAGAAAGAAAGAGAGAAACCATGAAAGGGGAATGGGACGAGCATAACAAAGCTCAATAATGGAAGAATACAGAGAGATGGGGATACCTCCAAAATGTGCTACTTGGCCAATCTGTCTTTATGGTCCCCCCACTGCCTCTGTGAAATCCCAGTGCCTAATAAAAATCTCTTCAAGGGTCTAGCTGGAAAACTCTTTTATTTTATAATTTTTTTTCTTCTTTTTCCATAGATAAAGGAAAAAAATTAAATTCGACTGAGATGGTGACATTGCATATTATCGTTGTCGGTACTTGTTTGTGGTAGAGTGACAGCGTACTACTCCAAAAGCGCCATGGAAGGGCTTTTATGACACTGCAGAAGAATTTAGGTAAAAAGGAAAAAAAAAAAAAAAAAAAAGTATTATGTGTACATGGAGAAGAACTCTGGAGAAAGTATCCCAACTATGTCAATTATAGGCGCAATGTTTTGGCAACGTATTTTTAGACATTGAATGATGGTAAAAATCGTTATCTTTGAATTTTTGTTTGTTAAGTCTCAATTAAAAAAATAAATTTGAAGAGTCTCGATTAATTTGTTCGTCACTCAACGTCTGAAATTTTGATTGGAAAATGGCTGGTCGTACTACAACCCTACTAGAAAAAGAAAGGGGTGAGTATGGTTGTTCCCTGCTCTTGCTCTTTGGTAGAATGAGAACTTTTCGTGTGTAGAAAAGGCCTTAGTTTAGTTGAAATCCAAAAGGGGTTGTTAGAGAGGTCATTGGAAGTAAAGTTTTTGCGAGGAGGATTTAATATGGGGTTATGTGTGGGGCTACATATATATATATATATATATATATATAAGTTTAGATTTATCGTTTCATTTTCATGTCATTTTGGTTGTTTTTTTTAATTAGATTTTAATACATTGTTTGTATTCAACAATTTAAACACGTAAATAGGATCTAAATATTAGAACTTAAGAAATTTACTTTGTGTTAAAATTTAATTAGATGGACAATTAAAGAAATAAATATATATATATATATATATATATATATATATATTGTTTGCCAGCAGCTGATCTAACCAAGAATAATTAGGAGAATGAATGATACATGTTGGGCAAATGAGTTGGACTCTGTCTATTGGATCTTCTTTGTACGGACAGAATATAACTAAACTACATTCAACAAGAAGGCTGATCTGATCTCTCTTCGCATAAAAGTTACATAAATTCTAATGTGAGAATCAAAATCATTGAGAGGACCATTTTTCCCTTCTAATTCTTTACTTTTCTTTTTAAGAGAACATCCAAGGTAGGAAGGAATTTTTTATTAGAAAAAAAAAAAAAAGACAGTGAAAAAAGCACCCATACCGAAGACAAGGGAGAGTAAAATACACACGAATTTTTACTCCCCATTCACTGTGAACAGAATTTAAGAAAGATGAATAATAAAAGTGGGTACACAAACAAAATGCAAGACACATTTAATGGTGTACAGAATTTCTTTGCACTCTCACGCCAAAGTCCCAGCCAGGCCAAAAAAACAAGACATACAAAACAACGGAAAGAACCCCACTAAATTTAATTGCACCCCCTTTTACACTAGCAAAAGAATCTCAACTATGCAGAGGATGAGTTGAGCAAGTTTTCCGGTTTTTGCAGTTACCATTTGACAAACTGGGATCCTCAAAAGCTGAAATTTTCTT
>CAMOHE010025614.1:8447-18742 GCA_946598075.1 Artocarpus hirsutus | reverse complement strand
AACACCATGGTGAGGATTATCTCGAGGGTTATTGTTGACGAATTTCTATTGTCAACATCTGTAATCACCTTTGGTAGCAAAAAAAAAAAAAAAATGACGGTCGAAATGTCCGACCAGGTCCAAGAAGGTTACGACCCCAGAGAAGACCAGGTCCAGGCTACGACCGACTAGATCCAGGACAAAGAGTCCAAACAGGCCACGACCGACCAAAGACCTAAGGTCTAGGACAAAGAGTTCGACCAGGTCCAAGAAGGTGACGTCTGACCACAAAAGACTAGGTCCAGGCTACAGCCGACCAGGTCTAGGATGAAGAGACCAGGTCTAAGAAGGTTACGGCCAGTAGAGAAGACCAGGTCCAAGCTACAGCCGACCAGGTCCAGGACGAAGAGTCCAACCAGGCCACGACCAATCAGAGACCTCAGGTTCAGGACGAAAAGTCTGACCAGGTCCAAGAAAGTTACGGCCGACCAGAGAAGACTAGGTCTAGGACGAAGAGTCCAAACAGGCCATGACCGACCAGAGACCTACGGTCAGGACAAAGAGTCCGACCAGGTCCAAGAAGGTGACGTCCGACCACAAAAGACCAGGTCCAGGCTACGGCTGACCAGGTCCAAGACGAAGAGTCCAACCAGGCTACCACCAATGAGGAGACCTCAGGTCCAGGACGAAGAGTCCAACTAGGTCCAAGAAGGTTACGATCGACCACAAAAGACCACTTCCAAGCTACGACCGACCAGGTCCAAGACGAAGAGTCCAACCAGGCCACGACCGACCAGAGACCTACGGTCCAGGACGAAAAGTCCGACTAGGTCCAAAAAGGTTACGATCAACCAGAAAATTCCGGTCGACCAGGTCTAGGACGAAGAGTCCAACCAGGCTACGACCGAAGAGGAGACCTCAGGTCCAAGACGAAGAGTCCGACCAGGTCCAAAAAGGTGACGACCAACCTAAGAAGACTAGGTCCAGGCTACGGCCGACCAGGTCCAGGACGAAGAGTCTAGGAAGGATATGCTCACGAAAAACATTTCCCAACCACATCAAGACTTTGGTGTTGATGACCTCCATCACCAAAGTCTTAGGGGGCTACTGTTGGGGGAAATCTTCACGATGAGGAAACCATCTGAAGTTTATGCTCTCTTTAATCTAAGCACCTGATCAAGTTAGCTGAAAAGAGCAATCCGACCAGGGACCCATCCGAGCAAGACAAGATCTATCCGACCAAGGCCTGTCCGAGCACAATCTGTTCGACCAGGGCCTATCCGATCACGATCTATCCGACCAGGACAAGATCTATCTGACTAGGGCCTGTTTGAGCAGGATCTTTCTGACCAAGGACCCGTCCAAGCAAGACAAGATCCATTTGACCAAGGCCTGTCCGAGCACGATTTGTCCGACCAGAGACCCGTCCGAGCAAGACAAGATCTATCCGACCAGGGCCTGTCCGAGTACGATCTGTTCGAACAGGACAAGATTTATCCGGCCAGGGCCTGTCTGAGCACGATCTGTCCGAACAAGACAAGATCTATCTGACCAAGGCCTGTCTGAGCACGATCTGTCTGATCGGGGCCTGTCCAACCACGATCTGTTCGACCACGACAAGATCTATCCGACCAGGGCCTGTCCGAGCAGGATCTTTTCGACTAAGGACTTGTCCAAGCAGGACAAGATCTATCCGACCAGGGGCTATCCGAGCACGATCTGTCCGACCAGGGACTCATTCGACCAGGACAAGATCTATTCAACCAGGGCCTATCCGAGTAGGATCTGTCCAACCAGGGACCGTCCGACCAGAACCTGTCTAAGCAGGATCTGTCCAGCTTACTCAAAGACCACCATGTGGCACCATTTCAATCCTCTATTGGGCAATCCTCGTTCACGGAGATCGTGAAACCTGTCACTAGACACTTGCGTTATGGACCAACTCGGTCCACACCCGGATCCAAGCTAAACTCTATAAATAGAAGCATCAACTCAACCACAAAGGGACGGGCATTCTTTCCTTGCCTACCTTGCCTCTCCCTTAGCTCTTCCCGGTTAGAACACTGACTTGAGCATCGGAGTGCCCTTGGCAGGCACTAAACCGGTGTCCCCTTACTACGATGCCTTCTTTCCTCTTGTAGGTCCGACTAGACTAGGCCGAGCCAGGCAGAACATGAGACAAAACAGGAAACCCGACCTCCGTGCGCACCTGCACGTGGTGTTGTGTCGAATCCAGGCATCGCCCCAACATTAAAAAAGAAAAAATGAAGATTTTTGCTTGTTTAAGTGTCCATGACACCCTTTAACCATGGGTTAAAAGTTAAGTTGAATTTTGCCAAAATTATACATGTGTCTATAAATAGATCCAACTATAGCAAAATCCCATTTTCTCTCTTTTTCTCCCATATTCTTTAAAAAAAAAAATTATCCGAATCCAATTTTCTCCACTAATATCTCTTAAAATTTCTCTCCTACCCATTAGAAAATTACTAGCAAGAAATTTAAAGTTGTGGAGGAGACCTTGAACGAATCTCTAGAGAGTATATTATCAAAGGTAAATATCTAAACTTTTCTTTTCAATGTTAAGCAAATTGGTTATGGTTTTATTTTTAGCGTTGTTAGCATCTATTTCTATTTATGTTTATGTTGTGGTTTTTGTGAGTTTTTATTTATATAGTTTGGTATTTTACATGATGGATATGCAAGAGTTTAGATCTAAATATTGTTTTATGTTTTAGAAAAGGTTTTTACTCTCTTTAACTTAAAAATAGAACCCCTAAATATTGGTTATAATGAATTTTTAAGACCTAGAAATTTTTGTGTCATAACAACACGAGTGACTTTGTGTGAGAAACTGAGATCTTAACTTCAAACAATATTACAAGCATTTTTGTATAGCTGTCCCGCTTAGTGTTGCAACACATTTGTGCAACACCAGTAGCACAGGTTTCAAAACCACCCAGTATTTGGTTTCTGAAGCTGAAAAACTTATTTTAATATCTCCCAAGATTGTCCCTAAAACTATAGAGCAGTCTGTGGTCATTATGAGATTGCTTTTGTTAAGTGTTGTAGAGAGGTGTTACAACGCAATTGTACAACACCCTATAAAACATATCTTAAAACCACCCAGTTTTTTATTTAAAAAATTAAAACTATTAGTTTATTATATCCCTAAGGTTTCTTTGTAAGTTGTAATATAATTAGTAATGATTTCTAGAGCTTTTTCATTAGATGTTGCACATGATGTTACAACATCAATGGTGAAAATTATAAACTACCTAGTTTTTAATTCAAAAAGTTTAGATGCTTAGTTTATTGCTTCCTTAAGCCACTATAGCAACTGCTGATCAAATCCATGATTGTTTCAGCACGATTTCAATAGATGTTGTATGCAATGTTACGACATAAGTTGCAACATCAATAGCATGGATCTTATTTCTGCTTGGTTTTGATTTCCAAAGTTAAGATGCCTAGTTTATTATGTGGCAAGATTTTTTTATTAATTTCAATTTAGTGATTGATTCTGAAACTATTTATGCTAGATGTTTCACAAGGTGTTGTAACATTGGTTGCAACACCAATAATGCAGAATGCAGTTATGTTTTTAGGTAAAATGACCCTCAAAAAGTCCTAATCATGATTTTTGTAAAATACGAAAGTTTTAGGTCTCGATCAAATGAAGAACTTTCGTAAACAAAACTTTTAAAAATTCTGCCTTTAAAAAGAACTTTCAAAAGATTTATAGAATGGTCAATGAGCAAAGTTTACAAAATCATTGCAAATGATAATATTAAAAATAGAAAATAAATTTTGAAAAATACAAAAGTTTTAATCCTTGACAGAATGAGGTATCCATAAAAGAAACTTTTATTGAAGATTGTTTTTAACATACAGCTTATGGTGGCTTTTAAAACTAACAAAAAAATACGTTTTCAAAACTAGTTTCAAAACAAGACATCTATTTAACAGTAGGATCACTGTTTACAAGTGACAAAAGAATTGTAACACTTGTAAAGCTATATGAATCTTAAATTCACATTCTTATTAAAATTCAGACTTCAATTTAAGATATAGTTTTCAATTAAAATTTATATATAAAGTTTTTAATGGATTTCAAAGCAACATGATGTCATAGGAAATATAAGTTGTTAACCACTACGATAGTAATTATGGGTCTAATGCCTGCACATGTTTAAGAGCCAATTATCGGATTTTAATATTCCGATGGTTAGTGCTCAAATGTCATAGAGCGGGTATAGTTTCGAGGGACCACATTGGGCCTAATGAATTGAACAATAACTAGACATAGGCTTATGGGTGAATAATACTATTCATATTTAAGTAGACCTTTAGTATAATTATGAGTCCAATATAAGTAATGAGAGAGATTAACAAGTTAAAGTTATAAGAAGAATATAATTAATTAATTACCAAATTGATTAATTGATTATCAACGTTATCACGATTTAACTAAAGACAATTAAGGAAAATAAGTTAGATAAGAAATATGAGTTAAGAGGATTTAAAATTAATTAATCCCTTTAACTACCTAAATAGATAGCTAGTTGATAAATGGAATTTGTTGAGAAAAGACTTAATTTCTTTTTTTTTTCAATATGCTATAATAATTAGCAAAACGTGAAATTAAGCTCACACTCTTAATGGGTGTTTTTTTCAAACTCTAGGAATAGTGAAAAAATATGTGGCGAGTTTAGCAAATCCTATCTCTAGAAACTAGGTAAGTATAAATCTTGCCTACAGGATAAAAACTACAGTTTTCAATTTAAAGTGTTTACATGTTTTTATGAAAATCACAAAAATACATGGTTAAAATTATGCTATGTTATGATATGTTAGGACATGCTATGCTTATGTTATGCAATGTATTATATGTAAGGTAAGCTATATGAAACTATATTGTGCATTCGCCTTTTTGTTAAGAATAGTTATGATTTATGTTATGTGATGATATATAGTAATATGTCATACTACATACACACAATAAGATCAAATGTAATAAGTTAACTTAAAAGTGTCGTTCCAACCTTGCGATCTACGGGGAGGATTCAAAACCTCTTGGCGTATGGGGAGGCATTCAATTCAGTTTATTTTATGGTTTAGGGTCTTTAGGGACCTTCGTAAACTGTAGCTTCCCGATGATCGCACACAACGAGTACGGATACATAGGGGCCAATTAAGTAAGACAAGTTAAATATATAGAACTTGTTCATAATGAAACATAGTCAGTTCATGCTTGTTTTTTAGAAATGCTTTAAACTTGTTTTGCGAGGATATGTTTCCTATTTGCTGAGTGAAAGCTCACTCGGATATGTTTATACTATAGGTAAGTAATTTGTTAGCAACTTGTGTTGGATAGTGGCAAGCCACGAACGGATAATAGAGATGGGTATAGGTACTGTTTATAAAAGTATCTTTTGTAATAATTTTAAAATGAATATGTATACATAGGTGGTTTTATGCAAGTATGATTTAAAAATGAGAAATTATAATTTTATAATCTCAGTCTAGATTATTTAATAATAGTAAGTTGAAATATACTTATATCAAAAGTTCAATTAAATAATTATAGTGATGTTTAGTTTTAAAACGCTTTTAAAAGATCCTTTTAATTAAGGAATTGTGTTAAGGAAATAAATTTAAGTAATTAGTGTTATGTTTTAAAAAAATTGTTCTCCAAATTTAGTATTTTATGATAATTAAGATTAAAGACACGATAATGTAGTTTAGTAACAATTATGTAGGTGGGGTTATTACAACTATGTAGGTAGAGTTGTTACAGCTATTCGACAAGTCGTGAGATTTGGAAGTTTGAGAGTTTGTCTCGTCATGGTTTCGTCCAAAGATGGCAATGTCAGACCACTCGCCTCCAAAAATCATGAGGTCTGCAACTTCTTCGGTGCCAGTTTTTCCAACGTCATTTTGTATTGTTTTCAAACTAGGTAAAAATGTTTTTGTTTTGAAAAGTGAGAATTTTTTAAAAATTGTGTTGAGAGTGTTTTTAAAATTTTTACCTCGTAAAACGTGTAAAAATATTTTTAAAAATTTTGAAAACAAAACAAACGAGGAACATATCTTAAATTTTGATCCATGTTTGATTTTTTGACTTTTAGGTAGTTTGGCCTCTTTATGTTTGTTTCAAATATGCTATTTTCTTTCCTTTTTTTTTTTTAATTACTGGTATTATTTACCATGCGAATGGCAAAATCTATTATTTCTATTTCGTATAATATCTCAAAAAATATATATATAAAAAAATTTCAGGGGTCAAAAGTAAAAATAAAAATAATCAAAAAAAAATTTGAAGAGGAGATTCCCAAACCTGCCATTTGATTTATGATTCGCCCCTGCCTCCTAAAGCCGTCGACTTTCCCAAACCTTTAGAGAACTTTTCCCGCCTACCAAACCCCGATGTTTTCACCGGGAATTCCTGCCCAACGTCGGGGAGCCAAGTTTCTGGCTGCGGCGGCGAGATCCAGTCCCGGAGGCTTCGTGGAGAACAACAACAGTTTGAAGAAGAAATTCCTATTCCCAAAGCCCATTCCTTTACTCCAAAAACTCTCCCAAAAACCACCACCACCACCTCCCTTCCCAAACCCACCTCTCCCATCCCCTCCACAACACCCCCCAACAATCTCTCTCTCCCTCTCTCTAACCCCCCAAAACGACAACCGAATCCCACAAAACGACACCCATCTCCTCAACACCTTCGTCAAGACCCACCTCAAGCCTCCCTTCGCCCCCCAAACCCTCCTCCATTTCCTCAAATCCAAGCTCCACCACCATCCCAACTTCACCCACTACGACTTCCACATCTTCACCTGGGCCTCCACCGTCGACTCCTTCCGCCACGACCACCGCACCTTCGACTGGATGGCCCGCACCCTCGCCGTCTCCGACCGCTTCGCCGAACTCGCCTCGCTCCTCGAATTCATCGCCACGAACCCTTGCCCTTGCTCCGACGGTATCTTCTCTTGCCCTAGAACCGAACCCATTTTCCGTTTTTCAATTAATGCTTATTGTAGAGTTGGGAAATTGGATTGTGCTATTTCTGCATTTGATTCCATGAGGAAGTTGATTGATGGGAGGCCTAGTGTTGAGGTTTGTAATGTTTTGATTAATGGGTTTGTGAAATGGGGTCAACATGATAAGGCCTTGGAGTTTTACGATACGATGAGTGGTAGTTTTAGAGTGAAGCCTGATGTTTTTACTTTCAATATTTTGCTGAGTAGTTATTGCCGGAATTCAAAGTTCGGGTCGGCTTTGGAGTTGTTTAGGGAGATGAGGGAGAAGGGGTGTTGTCCCAATGTGGTTAGTTTCAACACTTTGATAAGGGGGTTCTTCAGGGAAAGGAAGTTTGAGGAAGGGATTGGTATGGCTTACGAGATGATCGGGCTCGGGTGTGAGTTTTCATCTGTGACTTGTGAGATATTGGTTGATGGGCTTTGCAAGGGAGGTCGAGTTTTGGAGGCTTGCGAGATTTTAATTGATTTTTCACGGAAAGGGGTGTTGCCTAATGGATATGATTACTTTGGACTTGTGGAAATTCTATGCAGAGAAGGGAGTCCAGAGAGAGCTTTAGAGGTAGTGAATGAGATATGGAAGAGAGGAAATAGTCCAAGTTTGATTGCTTGTACAACATTGATAGAAGGTTTGAGGAAGTTGGGAAGAAGTGATGAAGCGTTTGGGCTGACAGAGAGGATGATAAAGGAGGGAACAGTTCCAGATAGTCTGATGTTTAACTGTCTCCTTCAAGATCTTTGTAACGTGGGAAGAACTGTTGAAGCAGACAAGTTGAGGCTGTTGGCTTCTAGCAAGGGCTTTATTCCGGATTCTATGGCCTATAATATTTTGGTATCTGGGTATACAAGAGAAGGAAAAAGGAGAGAAGGGGAAAAGCTCGTCGATGAGATGTTGGACAAGGGGTTTATTCCTGACATTGCTTCATATAATAGATTGATGGATAGGCTTGCTAAGGCAAGAACTACTTTTAGACGCCGAGTTCATGTTAATGGTGAGTGAAAATATGAAATTCTCAGGCTTTCTTGAATGGAGCCTTTTCCGGTAGAATATAATATCTAATGGCGGTGCATGTTTCAGAATATTAGATTTTGTTAAAATCTCATCAAAACGAAAGAATGTGCAAAAGTGACAGAAGCTGATAAAGATTTAACAGTTTTAAGACAATTCCCTGCCTAGGTGGTGTTTGCACGTACCCTATTAAAGAATTCTCATATGTGTGAGATTGAATATTTGGTTGGCACAGCTTTGAGTTTGTCATTCAATTATGATTAATCATTTGAGGATCTTGGTTGCAAAAGAGACATGTTTCTTTTGGGTCTGTCTCAGTAGTTTGCGGTACTGAAGTGTATGCATATTGAAAGAAAAGGAAATAGTTTATTTATTCTTTGCATCTGTGACTGACTTGGCACTTCTTCTGTTTGGTGGAAGCAAAGTGAAAGGGGATAGTGTGAGTATTGGGTTCTATTAGTGCACTACAAGTTTTACTTTGTTGCTTTCTGGACTCTACAAATGAAGGCATATGACGCTATTCTTTTTTCTGCAATGGCCATATAAAGATCTGTTATTGGGCAGGAGGGACACTTGAGAATGCTGGGAGTGTATTTGGAACTCATCATGAAACCCGCTGTAGCAGATATCTGCCTATGCTTAAGGAGGGAAAATCTGAATCCCTGGTTGGACATAAATACCCATCGTCATAGTCGGCTTCAATCTGCAGTAAGTTGCTTATCTTTGAGGATCACCTTGATCACAGAAGATTTGCATTTTGCGGCCGGGTCCACCTTAAGTCTTCTTTTCAGACCTTTGTTGCCACCTTGCGTCCAGCTTTGGGTTGAAGAACTGAAAGTGGGGCCTGGTGTGATAATTCCAGAAGTCAGCGCCAAACATTGCTCACCCGAGCAGGATACGCTGCATTCTCCTACAAATCTACGCACCTCAAGAACAGCCAGTTCTTTGCCACGGCGGAGTTCAACAGAATGCAAATCATGGGGGCAACCATGTAACAACAATTAGTTTATACCAGAAGGATTATAACTAACAGGGACATAGTCCATGCTGCTAACAATGCCTCTACCAAAT
Organism: Artocarpus hirsutus; assembly: GCA_946598075.1. Lineage (NCBI taxonomy): Eukaryota > Viridiplantae > Streptophyta > Magnoliopsida > Rosales > Moraceae > Artocarpus > Artocarpus hirsutus. The sequence goes on along the minus strand of CAMOHE010025614.1, from coordinate 9,643 downwards.
GAGCGTATTCCAGACGACATTCTAAGCCTCTATTTGGAAAAATTGTAAAGAATGTTCGGGAGGCATTGTCCCTTGAAGGTGCCAAATCTGACCTAAATTTTGTTTTCTTTGAGACCTGTGCAGACGTCACCAGCAAGAGAAGACATTTGAGGGTCAACTTGGATCTCGAGTCATTGGATTATCTTATTCAAACATTGAGCTATAAGATGTTTAGCCTGGAACACTAACAGATGGAGTAGGAGAACTAATTAACCGACCATTGACATTTGCTGTTAGTAGTGAGTGCCTTACGTGTATAAACAATATGTAAGCATATATCTAGTGAATATAGGTGATCTCTCTGTCCTGGTAATCTCATTTCATATCACCTGCTCTTACAGTAACTTTACCATTTGGAAACAAGTTGTTGATATAGAAATCTGAAGGATCCAATTCAAGAAAGTTCCAAATTCTAAAGTAATTTAATCTTTTGGAATTGGTATTTTTGTGTAAAATTGAATGATACGATCTTTGGTTTTTCCATGTCTGTGTTAAAAGTCCCTTGTAAGTTTTCGAAACTGCTTTGATGATACAAAGGCTCCATTGAATTGAAAAGTGTTCTAGTTCTAGTTCTACTTCCATCCATTAGTCCCTTCTCTCTTCTTTGGGTTTTTGCAATGTGAAAACAAGGGAAAAGCCTTTTGTTTCCACTTTCCAGAGTCGTGAATGTGTTGGTTCGAGTGCTGAAATAATGTGTACCAAAAGAACAACTTGGTTTCAGCTTGATTTTGTCAATTTCCGTTCTTATTCTAAATTTTAGCTGGGGATTGGATTATAATTACCATATCACAGCGCTTCTCTATCCTGTCTTCGGCCTTCTTGTCACCGGTTTACTTGGACAGGTTATAGATATTATTTTAGGGAATGGTCCATTAGAACGAGTTTTTTTTTTTTTTAATAATTAATATATACTAAGTTAGTTGAAGTGGATCTGGCAGACAAGACAACCTGGTAATGAGGGATCACCCAGGCAGTTGTATGTTTGATTAAAAGGCTTCAAAAATTGGAGATTCTACAATTCAATGGTTTCCTCCTTTGCGCGTTAGCGCTAAAAGTGGATCTGGCAGACAAGACACCCAAGTAAGAATAAAGATATATATATATATATATATATATATATATATATATATATATTTAAATAGTACTACAATTCAATC
>CAMOHE010025610.1:14280-26427 GCA_946598075.1 Artocarpus hirsutus | reverse complement strand
TCGTGATCCGTCAATCCAAGACATCGTCTTCTCCGACGCCCGGAAGAGAGAGCGACAATGAGGAGGGCGAGAGGCATGAGGAGAGAGAGAGCAGATACGATGAGAGAGAGAGTGGGCATGAGTGTAACTATGTAAGGTAAAAAAGTGCAAGAGAAAGGAAAGAGAAAGAAGACCGATATTTTGGAAAGTGAAAGAGAAAGGAAAGAGAAAGAAGACCGATTGTATTATGTTAATTACTGATTTTTATTGGCAATAAGATCTGCCCAAAGGAGATCAAAAGGCCATGCTCATCATGGGACCTACATAACTAGTGAATATCATAATTACACAGTAAATGTTTTGTCTACTAATATAACAAGATCTGTTTTTCCAGCATTGAATATCATATTTATATCTGTCTGTCAATATAACAAGATCTGTTTTTTGAGTTGTGAACGAGTAATTTACCACGTAAATATAACATTTATTAAGATCTATAGCGGACGACAACATGAACAATCTCGAACACAACGCCAAAGAGGCAAAGAAGTTGCTAGTGGGTTGCTGTCATGAATGTCTGTTGTGATCATTGGTAGTAAGAGAGAAAAGAGAAAGGAAAGGGGTAGTTTAGAAATTTTGAGAAAAAAATTATTTAAATTGCCAGTTTTTTTTAAAAATTTTTAAGATTATGCTATTTCCTTCTATATAAGTTTTAAAAAAATGCTATTGGTTACTATTTTTCAGTTTAAAAACATTACTTGTTTGTTAAGTGAGTTAAGCCGGCCTATCAACATGATAAAATAACATGACATGACATGTATTTAGCACGGTACGATATGTCACACAAGAGCAAAGGTCGATAAAAACTTAACGGGCTTAGCACAATTTAAGTTGTGAGCCAACAAGGAACGCTCCAAAAGAGAATGGGCCAACGAGCCGTGCCAAGCTAATTGGTTTTGGCTTGGCACATGGCACAACACTATGATGTCATGCCCAGCACAAGCCCATTTTTAAGTTTAATTAAATAAGTCATACCAACAAATGGCTATTAGAGGCCATTTGTTTGGCATATTTTGTCAATTTTTTGTATTCAACTTTTTAAAATATTTTGAATATATATTTGTTTGTCTTAAAATTTAAGTGAAATGAATTATTTAAATCTAAGTTTTTAAAGTTCTACTCCTCTTAAAGTCTTTAGACTTGTATATATTTGTTTTAGTAAAAGCTAAAATTCTCTTTTTTATATTTAAAAGAAAAAATTTATAACTTCTTCATTTGAAACGATTGTTCTTTCATTGTGTTCTTAATGAATAGATAAATAAATCAAGATCCATATTGTATATTTTTTACAATCATAAACGTTAAGATTTTGTTAGATTTGTTAATAAATAAAAAATTTTGTCCACTATTTATCCAAATACAAATTCTAATTTTGTTCCCTATTCATATTAATAATTTAAATGCAAATTGAAACGTCAATTCAGATAACAATTCAAATCATCAATTCAAATCACACAACTCAAATCAAAACAATCAAAATCAACACAACTCAAATCAAAATAATCAAAATCAACACAATATGAATCCATGCCTCGTAATGTTGCTATCAGTGGTGGCTCTCCAACATCATCAATCCAACCGCGACAGAAAAGAAGAAACATGTTGAAAAACCTATCTAGACTAGAACAATGCATGCCGGTTGGCATAAGATTTTGACATGCATGCTTGCCTAAGAGAAAGCCTAAAAACAACGCCAGTGACCCCAAGAACACGTTTGAATGGAGTAAAACACAAAAAAGACATCTAACTCAACAGCAAGCTGGAACATGATCACAATACATCATCCACGTCTTACAAAAGCATTCCAACAATTTAAATCAACACGAAAGCCACCAGCTTTTATTATTAAATTATAATGCACCAGGTAGGAAAAACTTGAAAGCTTTTTCTTTTCTTTTTTTTTTTTCTTTTTAGTAATCCCACAACAACGATAAGCAAAACGTCTGAAATTACAGGCTGACTAGGTTGAGAGAGTTTGCCTTCTCTTGCAGCGTATCCAGCAGGCTGTCAAAACTTTTCTTGAATGCGTCCACTCCTTCAAGCTCTAATTGAGATCCCACGTAGTTCCAGTCAACTCCTAGCTTCTCAAGTGCGCTGTAAATGCCCTCAGCCTCCGACACATTCGAATCAATCGTCCTTGAAACACTACCATGATCAACAAAAGCTTGTAAAGCTTGATCAGGCATGGTTGATACCTACAAAAGAAACAATGGTCAACTGGCATTAAACAGACTAGAGCAAGCGATAGCCAAATTGAACTCGAACAAGCATTCAAATGCTTCAAAACACCAAAGCTAATATAGATCAGAAAAATTGTCAAAAGCTTGTACCAAGCATAAGTTTTCTATAGATGTTATATTTTATATGATATCTTTAGGTGTTTTTACTTGGCCTTAGAGAGTAGCTTATCTTCTCATTTGCTATGTGGAAAATTAACGGCAGGTGTGGATCAAGATTCAATATTGAAACTAACTTCTCCCTCTCTATCATCTTAGTTTTCTCTTTTTCCCCAGTTCAATTTCTCTCATTTCTGTTTCTCTCTCTTTCTTTTCTTCTATTTCTTTACCCTCCTCTCTATCCCTCTTTGTCTGGCATCACAAATTATTTATGATGCCTTAAAATATATAGTGCAAGATATCAATTGGACTATTAATCATTCTATAGCTCAAGTCATTAGGTTTAAATCAGAAGATAGGTTACCGTGTCAGGACCAATAAGAGGAGCTACGTATAAAGTGTCGGCGTAGGCAGGATTCTTGACGCTAGTTGAGGCCCACAGCAGCCTCTGCTTCTTGGCTCCTTTCTTCACCAAAGCCTCCCATCTTGGGCCGGAGAATTTCTTTTGGTAGAGTTTATATGCTAAGGCCGCTTGAGCTACTGCAGCCTAAAAACAGTTATTTACCATTGCGTTAGCAAATATCTACCTTCTTGATTCTAATAGGTCCAGAGAGACAGAGAACATTGAATTACCTTTCCTCGAAGATCGAGGGCCTCTGGTGTTCCAATCTTCTCAAGCAACTTGTCAATTAGGGTGTCCACCCGACTAACAAAGAAGGAAGCAACACTAGTTACCCTAGAGAGATCATTTAGCCCAGAGGCCTCAAGGCCGTCCAAATAAGCATTGATAACTGCTTCGTATCTAGCCAAAGAAAATATAAGCTGCACATGCAATAATACAAAGTTAAGTGGATTCATATCATTTGTATAAACGTTTACAACAAAAACAAGCATAAATATAAAGATGTGCTTAGAGGCCTAAAAAAGTCTGTCGGTCCTTCGTTATCATTTAGCAGCAAAAGCTTATTGTAGCAATAAAGTGTGACACATTGCTATTAATACGGTATGATTGTTGAATTGGTATAATAGTAGTGAAGCTTATTGAATTGGAAGGATGTAATGGGGGACTAGATTGTGTTTGATCTTTAATTTTCTCAGTTTCCGATTTCAAAATCGATAAAGGAGGTTTCTCATCCAAATTAATAAAGAAACACAATTATAACATGTTAGTCTGTCATTTATGAATTCCTAGAAAAAGCAGTGTGGTGGAATTACTTACAGTAACATTGACACTGATACCATGTGAAATAACTTGCTTAATTGAAGGGATGCAGGGAGCTGTAGCAGGAATTTTGATGTAGACATTGGGGCGGTCAACCACTTTATGTAACCATTTTGCAGCCTCTACAGTCCCTTCAGTGTCATCGGCAAGTCTCGGTGAAACTTCAACAGAAACATAACCATCACCACCATCAGTTTCATCATAGATTGGCTCAAACAGCTTACAGGCATCCTGAATGTCCTTGACCACAAGTTCCCAGTATGCATCTTCAATGCCTTTCCCTGATTGTACAAGTTCTCTGTGCCATGCCATTAATTCAAGCTTTTATATTATTATAATGAATTCATTGTTGGTATCAAGTTTTATATTTTAAACGCGTGAGAAAAATTATACTATCGAAAATCCCCTCACCAGTCAGTCACCACGCAACAAAGAAAGAAAATAACATGATAAATTGAATTTATCCAAGTCTCTCTCCAGAGTCCAGACAGTTTGGCACAATAGACACAAAAACATTCCAATGAGACAGACAAATTGTTTTTTTTTTTTTTTTATTTTGGTTTTGCACCAAAATAAACTAGCCCGCCTAAATCTACCCCTTTGATGACCAAGACGAACGAAATTTAAGCCAACATAATACTAGTAATCTTAATACCTGAACTGGTCGTTGTAAGCATTAGAAGACGATATTGCTTTCTGGAAAATCTGCAAGCAATTCATAGACACATCATTTATGAGGAGCAAAATTGACGCAATTTTTTTTTTTTTTTCTATTTCTTTAGGCTTGTTCCATCTTCAACAAAGATTTTTTTTTTAATTTTTGGGGATGCAATAATAAGTTTAAAACTTGGAAGAAAGAAAGAGTAAAATTAGCATATTTATACCGCAGGGTTGCTAGTAACACCCCTGACACCGAGGTCTATAAGAGGAAGAAGATCGGTGACTGGTCGGCAGAGGTTGTCGTACCAAGGACTCTGGCCTTGTTTCTCGTACAGATCATGCAGAAGCGTTCTCCTCGCTGGGCTTCCGTTTCCCGAACATCTCACCCTAAAGAAGTATAGTATCAAAAAAAATTATAAATCGAAACAAATATAAGATTCCGAATTTGATTGATCGAAACTTACACAAAGGAAGCGTTGAGGGGTGAGCTTTTGGGAAGCGAAAACTTGAAAGAAGACGAAGAAGAGATAGGGAGGTTGGTGTTGAAGTTGGAGTTGGTTCCAAAACCGATCAAAAAGGAGGAAGGACTAAGAGAAGATCTGGAGGGTCTGAAGGTGGCTGCCGAGAGAGAAGAAGAAGGAGAACAAGAAGAAAGCTTAGAAATGGACGCCATCACCATGGGAGATCAGAATCAGATCACTGATCACAGATCACAGACAGAATAGAGAGAAAGAGAGAGAGAGAGGAGAGAACGGTGAACAGGGGTTTCGGTTTTGGTTTTGTTTTGGCCTTGTTTCTTTTTTTGTCAAGCAGTGGTTGGTTTCCAAGGGTCTTGGTTATGTCAAATAATACATGCACATTCACAACTCCTACCCTAGTCACTGCCCCGCTCTGACGGTGGACTTTCATTTATTTATTTTTTTGCGATACCAGTCGTTGGATTTTCATCGCCCAAAGCCTTTCTTAAATTAAAAAAATATCCATGTTATTGACAAATACATATATATATATATATATATATATACATGTATCAACTTGAGATATTTTAATTAAAAAGATAAATTTGAATATTTTATGTTCAAAAAAAACTTAATTAACTATTTTAAGTGTTTAGTGTTTGTTTGTTTCATAAATTTAAGCAAAAATTAAATTTAAAAAAAAATATTGTATCAAAATTTTTCAATCCAAATCATTTTTAATAGAGTACTTTTTCTCATATATAATCAAACAAGTTCCTTCAAAAAAATAATAAATAAAACTTCTCTTTCTCAAAACCATTTTTGATAGAATACTTTTGCAAAACTTCTCTCTTTTTTTAACACCTCTCATTTGGCTCCTTGTGTTATAAGAAAAACATTAATTTAGCCATAAAAAAAAGAGAAATTAGGTTACATGGTATTTTTAATGACCTCTTTAAAATAAATTACAATAACTTTTCAAATCAAGTAAATAACCTTTTATCAGAGATAAATTGAGTTTAACTGATGTACTCCTCAAGTTTATCAGTGTTAAACTCGATAAACTTAAGTTTATTACTGATAAACGACTATTTGTGTAATTTTAAAAAGTAATAGTCACCAACACTCAGTTGGCAGGGGACTGTTTCGCTTAAGCAAGCGACTAGAGTTCGAGTCTTGCTGAAAGCAGCTCTTGTCGTCTTCAAGTCTCTCCATGGGTCGGCTCTGAATTAAACTAATTTAACTAGAGAATCAATAGTGAATTAAAAAAACTAATTAAAATTATGGCTTTTTTTTAAAAAAAAAGCTCTGTTTCACTTTTTGTATGAAAAACACACTAATTTAACTAAAAGTAATAATAATAAATTAAGAAAATTTGTTAAAACTTATCTTTTATTTAAACATGTTCTTGTTATTGTTTCACTCCTTATATGAAAAACACACTATTTTCAAAACTCGTGTATTGAGATAATATTCTTAATAGCTACATATCTGCTTATAATCGATATTATTCAATCCTTTTGGTGGTGCCATTTTGATGTTTTGTTTTAAAAAAAGTATCAAGCACTTTCTTTATTTTTTTTGTGTGTGCGCGCCTAATGAACACTTAATTGTTCTTTTTTTTTTTTTTTTTTTTTTTGAGGTTCACTTAATTGTTCTTTTAGGGAGCTTTATTTTTATTTTCCTCCCAATCAAAGACAAAAAATAAAAATAGTGTATAGCTTTAAAACTATTCAACGAGTTATTGGTTTTTTTTTTTTTTGTAATTATTTGTTTTGTTGCTTTTATTCAAGTTATTTGTGTATTTTGGGAGGAAAAAAAACAATGTGGTTTTTTCTAGGAACCATATTCCATGGTTTTTTTTTCCCCCAAAGGCTTTACATCTCCCTCTCCAAGTTATTAATTATTGTTATATTAAATTATTTATTTTTTAACTTGTGTATTTCAAAATGGAAAAATAGTTTTAAAAAAGAAAAAGGCGGACGTCAATTTGGTCGACCGGACTAGGTGGTGGTAGGTGGTGAGATTGACACATTGAGAGCGAGGTGGATATTTTGGAAAGCTTGGTGGGTTTTTTCTCACATTCTTATTCGGACGTCATTTTTCTTATTTTAGGCTTTAGGACGTAGATTTCTTTCCATTTTATTTTTATTACTCCCTTCGAGTCTTATTTTTCCAAAAATTAAAAAAGAGAAAAGAAATTATCAGAGAAATAAGAAATTTTTTGATGGAAGACTACCTTGAAAGCCACATCTACATCCATTTGTAGTTGAGGAGACGAGCATTTGAAGTTACTAATTCCCGAGCAAGACATGCAACCATATTTATTATGCATTACTCATGATATTGGATTTTAAACCAAAATTTTGCGCTTCTTCTTCCTTTCATATGTATAATAATTTATATAGAAACAGAATTATACGCCTTAAAACATTCAATTATCTCTTTTTAAGTAAGGCTTATAAAACTAACCTGCCCTTCCTTGCAATTATCTTAAAATCCTCGTACACCCACCAACCTTCTAACTATCTGTTTGCTTCGCATAATAAACCATCTACATCCCAATTCCAAAAGTTTGTTGACGTCGAAATGAATAATATCTACTTGATTTCGTCTCAAATTAAGGATTAGTAAAAATGTACAAAAGATTATAGCATTTTTATTATTGCGTTGAAGCATAGTTATGATTTGTCTTGAAAAATAAGGACATAATAATATTTTTCAATTATTCGGTGGGCCACGATTATAATTTTTAAGTATATCTAAAATTTTTAGGCAAAGACGTATAAATATTTTTGGATTTTAATTATATATAAATCCATCCCGAAAATGAGGACAAAAAGTAAAATAAAAATAAAGAGGAGCATGAACGTTATGTCAGCTATAATTAACGTTACAATTGATTAATGAAGTAGAGTAAATTGCAGCACACCCAAGAGTAATTGTCAGACAAAATGCAGACAGTGTAACGTCAAAATGCTAAAAAGTAGAGGGGCGTTTTGCTTATCCTTTTCCCTAATATATGCTAATTTTATTCTTAGGAATCAACATATGTGACCCTTATCATAGCTCAAGGGTTAACCCCAAACCATTCGATAGTTGTGTGCCCCTTGGATTCCTAAATTTCCAATTCCTTGTCGTTTTCCAATTAGCGCCAAACATAATAGTTAATTATGCCACATAATGTTTGACGGTCTACCAGCTAAAAGGCAAGAGTGAAGTAACCACTCTGACGCCAAACTTCACGCGCATCAGATGTACAAGAAGTGAACGGAACTAAACAAGAATCCACTGTTTCAATCAAATAGTGTTTATTATTATTATTATTTTTGCTGTTTGTAACTTGTATTGCTCAAACAAAGCGTTTCATTTGTGCGTGAATATCAACAAGATGCAGTCCAAACAAGCACCTCTACGAAACTTCCAATTCGTCTTCTAAAAACAAAAGATGAATAAAGATTAAAAAGCGATTTACAACCAACAAAATTCTCAACCTCGTATAACTTGGGAACTGGCTAAACAAATATACTTCCAATTCTACCAAGGTTTCAAATCCCCCTTAGGCCCTGCAGTCCAATTCAAAACCATCTCGCCAGGCATCAAGTAGACACTTTTGTCATGAGGCAACTTGCGAGCTAGGCCGTTCAGTATCTGATGGAAAGCGTCTCCCGGCTGCGCAGGCTGCGGGAACATCATCGCCCGTTTCATGAAAGGGTTCGCAAGCAACCTCTGCTTCCTCAATATCACTTCTGGTGGAATGGACGTGAGGATCTCATCCAGCTTCGGCACATCTTCCTCCGCCACAAACACTCCTATTTCCTCCCATGGGATGGCATCGGCAAAGGGTAAAACTATGTCGTCCGCTATAATCACAGGGATGCACCCAAAAACCACTGCCTCAACTAGCCTAGGACTCCACGGCGCCCACCCCAGAGGGCACAAACAGAATATGGCTCTCTGCATGTCTTCATAGTAGGTGGTTGGGTGATCAGTTGAGATGTCAAACAGAGCGTTGTTCTTAAAGTTCTCCCACACGGCTGCTCTAGCGCCCCTGTTATTCAAAAATCAATTCCCATCTAGATTAATAATAAGGACAAGATTATCAATGCTAGTCTCTCTTCTAAGATACTCATGGTGAAACATTAAATATGAAGCTCAAAATGGACCATAATTCAAATACATTAGTCATTGATGACCTTATTCTTGGTGCCTTTTTTGACAGCATGACAGCATTTGTCAATGAGGATCTTACGTTAGGAGTGAATGAACGACATTTAGGCTTTGTTTCTGCTAACACGAAAATTTACAGCAAACATACCTTGCATAGTAACCACCTTCAGGATCATTATTAACATCATAAAATAAACCACGAAAGTAGACAAAGATGGACCGGGGAGTGTCTTGGGGAATCAAATGGGCTTGCATCTTTTGAGGTGGAGCATACGGAGGAATGGTGATTGAACCCTCATTCAAGCACACATGATTCCGTTGTCCGAAAGTCTGAACCAAAGTAGCACGCTGGAGCAACGTAAGAATTCCCCGTTCAATTGCTTTCTCTTCCTGCACGATACACAGGGAACAGAAAGCTTCTCTTAGCGATGAATAAAATGAAAACCGCTCAGTCAGCATTTGATTCTCTAAATAACAAGGACCAAGTATTGAGCTAAATTGTGATTATTGAACTAAACACCCTCCCAAATCTGCAACGAATGCACTGTTTAGAGTTACCAAGAGACACTGATTAAATGTGTTCAAAAACATCTTCTTATTTTTCTTTTGCCCCAAAAGAGTCATGGTAGGAAAGGGTGGTATAAGTTCAAGCGCGTTTTATTTTTTACCTGATAATGAAAGCAGGCTCCAAAATCATGGGGAACAACAAAGAAATGATCTGCTCCTTCTGTTCTATTCCAAAAAGGCCAGTTTGAAGAGATGAGTTGAATGGCACTTCTCATCATCCTCGGAGATTTGAAGGGCAAAGGCAAGCCATTGGGAGTGAGGTCACAAGTTGTATATATAGGAGTGTAAAACCAGTCTGCTTCTTGGGGATTCAGAGTTCGAACAGGGCTGGAGAGGAGGAACCTGTGCATGAAGATCTCGGCAGCAAACATGTGGTTAAGGCATCTGGGGTCTTTCTGAAGGATCTTCTTGTTGTACTTGCTAGGAAGTTCATATACATAAACTTTCAACCTTCCTACTGGATTATCTTCCAATACATCACCAGCACTTCCTGTTTTCATTAATCACCTTCAGTTTTAGTTCCTATTTCCTCAACATATAATTCATGCGAAACACCTTTCCTTGCGTTCAAATCAAATGCAACATTCATCCCTTAAAAATTTAAAGTTTCATAAACAAATGTTAATAAATACTGAAAGCTTCATGATACTCTTTCTTTTTCTTTTTTTTTTTTTAACTCTCCGTGTCTCTGTTTCTACTTTTTCTTTTTCTTTTTTGGTTTATGTCTATAATTCTTTTTTTTCTTTTTTTTTTAATCCAAGAGAAATGGACCATTCACTTCTGTTTTTAAGTATTGAAGTCCAAAAAGTAATGAACTTAGCGCTTTTGGTACAATGGTTCGAACTCACCAACTCGTGAACAGTCCACAAAAATGCTTCCAGCAGTTATATTGTAAAGCTTTTACATGCTGCAGTATTTTCTAATCAAACACCCTAATGGTGTCGTTAGGCTTTAGTTTGTTTGGGTTTTTCAATTTGAAAATGAGGTATAAGAACTAGGAGATTGATTGACTTTTTCTAAAAACTTGTGTATGACCTCACAACTAGAAATTTCAGAGATGGCGAAATAGTGTTATATATGGGAACCACATTGGGCCAGGGTTGCTTCCTATATCATTCTTCCATTTTAGTTTCAATCTACTGAAGATAATTCGTGTAAAAAAAAAAACCAATAGAATAATAAAATTGAGCATGCGAAAAAAAAAAAAGCATTGCGCTTAAGATTAAAATCAAACAAAACTAATTAGTCAAGAAAAATTGAGCACTTCCTATAATTCTAGCACATATTACAACAACAGCTTAGAAACAAATGTTTAATAAGTGAAAAGAAAGTGAATAAATAAATAGATGCATAGTGGCATACCTGAGATCCTCTCCGTCCGGACATCCTGATGAGCATGGATCCTGAGAGAAAAACCAGAGAATAGTAGAAGAAGCAAAACCCACGTGCAAATATTCCTCATGTTGTCCAATGGTTAGTTGAGGCCTGAGAATTGATTGAGAAGAAGAAAATGAAGAAAACAAGAAATCGGAGTTGAGGAATATGCGGTGGCAGACAGGGTGTAAGTCCAACAAATATATATATATATATATATACACACCATATTTGCTTATAATATACACGTGAAGACTGAAGAAGAATTGTAAGATGGTTGGGACGTCGTTTGGGGTGGTAGTTGAGAAGCTTTCTTAGAGTGAAGGTTTTTTTTTTTTTTTTTTGTTTAATATGAAATATGAATTATTAACATAAACGGAGGTTTTCATTTCAGGTAGGCATATATGGTCGGAAATTGCTTTAAGAAACGGGGAAGATTCGGTCTTTGTTTCTTTCGTTTTTATTTATTTATGATTTAGACAGAAGAAAATATATTGAAGAGGTAAATTTGCAGCAAACAGAATGAAAGCTTCATTTGCTTTGCCAGTTTGATGACAAGTCCATCTCACTCGCAAGTCGCAACAAAATTGCTTTTATTCTGTTGATTAAAAAACGACGTATTCTGTCCAAATGTTTCAAAAGCTACGACACATAAAAACTCCGACATCATTTGCGTGTAGATTAAAGAATGGTGGGTTTTTTTTTTTTTTTTTGCCTTGAAAAATTTGCTGCCGTTTTAGTAGTTAAACGCATGTCGTTTGTTTCTATTTAAACGACATCTCCGCCACTAAGAACCAAACGACAGGCCACGTTGCTTGTATATTTAGTTTTAGACGGTGTCGTTCAGTTACACAAAGGCATCTACTACCAAATGTTGGAAAAATAATACGCAGCGGAATTTTAAAAAATTTTAAATCAGAGTATTTTTCAAAACACAAGTTTGACATGCTATATGTATAAATTAACCTGATCTTACTGACCTTGTATATGCCGAAAAGCTCCCGAAGTCTGTGTAGAGAAGTAACGTTCCAGAAGAGCCTCAACCAACTGGTCTTCTTTGCTATTCTCTATCCACGATCGGAGTGAGTGTGGGCTCACACGTACAGCTCTTCCTCAAGGTGACTCTCCTTCCAATCAATTGAGAGAACCCAAAACTAGTGTTCGTGATTTGTGAACAAAAGCTGTCAGGGAGTTTCAGATTCTCACCACTAGAGTATCACTCTTAATCTCTCTATTGATCTAAATAACTCATTAGACTTACTCCCTATTTATAGAGGTTGGGTCTAGGGTCATTCCTTATCAGATAAGGTCTCCAAAATTC
>CAMOHE010025610.1:0-13851 GCA_946598075.1 Artocarpus hirsutus | reverse complement strand
TATTGTTTGCTTATCATACATTCAACAAATATGAACGTAAAGAGGACAATATTTGGTATATGAATAATAAATGAATTCTTTATTGATAAAAATGTCTTCAAAAACTTATTACATTTTTACTCCTTAGGGCATACATGTCTAACACCAACTTTGAATAGAGTTTCCAACTTTGAAACTTTAGTTGTAGCTAAGTTTTAAGTTTAAAAGTTGTAGTATATGAGTACTTTATATTATAATAATTTTTTATTTTATATTATAATAATTTTTAACCTTTTTATTGTAACTATTAAAATCTTTTTACTACTTACAGTTACGGTATAAATATATAATAATGACAACAACAATAACAAAAGAAAATATGAAAGAAGCTACTTAAACAAATAAAAAACTAGAGCATTTTAACTAAAATTAATCTAATTTAATTTATTATTCTTACTGACACCGTCTATTAATCATGTGTTAGAACGAGAAACCTTAAATTATTTAATATTTCTTTTGGGGATGATATTTTTAATATCTCTAGTGTATGAATTCACTATTGTTCGATGTAAATTCAGCCACCCTAAAGACTCATTAAGATCTATGGTTCTCTCAATTGTTCACGCAAGTCATATTATAATATCTCAATGTCGCATACACCTTACGGTTAATTTTACGATAAGTTATTCCTAAATATGTCATTCTAGAGTTTCAATCTAGGTCTTCTAATTAATTCAAATATTGGACAAATATTCAAACGCATTACAAACAGTAAAATCAATAACAATCATGAATAATAAACTCTTAGAGAAAATAAATTCTTTGAAAGCAAAAATAAATAAAATAAAATAAAAATAGAATTGGTAATTTTATAACCTTAAAAAAACACAAATCAAAAGTTCAACATCTCAAATAACAAAAAAAATACAAAGACAAGAAACTTGAAAAGAAAAACCATACAGAGGTGTCACAATTATCAAAGCTTGAACTTTTAATCCTCAATCTTCTCTTCTTGCTATTCAATTTATCTTATCTTTTGAATTTATTGAAAATAAAATCCTAACCTAAAAAGAAAATAAAATTCTATCATCTATGTGTTCCTCCTCCGGCTCTCTTTTGGCCTCTTTCTAAATGACAGAGGCATTGACATCTGTAGCATCTGGAAGGGCGGAGCATGTAGGATATGCCGTCGAACAGGGTGAGGTGCCTGTGTTTGTGCTGCTCCTTTGCTCTGCTGTTGATGTCCAAGTCAGAGAGCAGTTTCAATTTCATAAAAGAGACAAATGGGGTGTTTGGGAGTGGTGGGAACCACTCAGTTCCCACCACAAACTCAGTTATAAACAGTAAAAAGCTTTCACATGTTGCAGTAACAATAAAAAAAAAAAATTGCTACAATATAAAATTCTCACATGTTACAATAAAAGTGGTTCTCACCAATCTTTTTAAACACCCACAAAAATGGTAAAAGAAAAGTCTTAAAATAAATAATTGATTCTAACTGGTCCCTATAACCGGTGATAGTGATTCGCCCCAGAGTGTGAAGATGATTAGTCAAAATGACGTGCACAACTCGACCAATTTGGTTGGAAAAATATCTATATATGTTATAGAGACACTTTTATATAATAAAGAAATAAACCGAATGTGGGAAAATGCAGGTGTATTTGGGGATTCAAGTAGGTGGGAAGGGTACAGCGTAGTTATAATTAAATTAATTAAGCTCAACTGTCTTCCGCCCCTCTTTCTGTTTCTGCGGGCTTCAAATATTACAATTATTTTATGCTATAACAAACCAGACAAGAGAAGAGAGATCATTTGGAAGAAAAACATGGACCAAAAGGACATCAACAATAGAAAGGAAGAAGAAGTAAATGAGGAGGAAAACAATACAACCAGAAGCATCGCGGTGGGCTTGGAATTCAGCGAAATCGAGAAAAGTAAAGTGGCCATTATGAGGGCTCTTGTCCAAAGAGAAGACCCTTCTTCTTCTTCATCCCAGGTAAGGTTTCAAGATTAAAATTTTTGGCTTGTTTTGTTGTGGTTGTGGTTGATGAATGAAAACGACAGGAATTGGATGATTATGAGCTTCGGAGGTTCCTGAGAGCGAGAGACATGGACATAGAGAAGGCCTCAAACATGTTCCTCAAGTACACCAACTGGATCAAGTCATTTATGCCGAGTGGCTCTGTATCGGCCTCGGAAATACCAGACCAAATCTCCCACAACAAACTCTTTATGCAAGGATTCGATAAGACTGGCCGTCCCATTGTTGTCGTTTTTGGTGCCAGGCACAAGCCAGCCAAAGTCGACGACTTCAGACGTACCTTCCCTAACCTACCCTTATATTTTTCTTTTTTACCATTTTCAATACATTCATCATATTCATTATAAGATCTTTATTTTTTCTTTTTTGGGGCAGGTTATGTTGTTTTCTGTCTTCAAAAAATATGTGCCAGGTGACTCTAAATTACTCACTCTTATGACATTTACTCTTATGTTTCTCTTGATGGCTTTTGGTTTCTTTTTCTCTTTTCATTTGTTTGGGAATAGTTTACTGTAATTGTAGAGAGAGATAGCATTGATGGTAGAAAATGGATGAGTTGCAAATCCTGGTCTTTTATAGATTTGATTGGGTGAATTAGAAAACAGGACATGATTGTTGAGTAAAGCATATGACATGAACATCAACTAGATTGGAGTGAATGCAGTTTGAAATCCAATGCGGTGTTGTGGCAAAATTCATCAGATACCAACCGATGCTCACCCCTTTTATCTTCAGTTGGTTGATGGTTTGTGGCTTTTAGCAGATGGCCTTTTGAGTTCTTCCCACAGTTTCGTTGGTCATTAGCTTTTTCACTTCTGTTCCCATATTGATGAAACATCATATCCATAACGGTTTGCAATGTTGTTCTAGAATCCCGAGAGGCGAGGAAAAGTTCACGTCCATTGCAGATCTTCAAGGATGGGGATATTCTAATAGCGACATTCGCGGATACCTAGCAGCTCTATCAATTTTGCAGGTTTGTCTCATCAACAAGATGCCATAAATGATTAAGATGTAGTATTGATTGTATAATTGTATCTGTATGCTAAAAATGACTACAAGTACGGGCAGAGTTTAGAATTAACTAGTAAGGAACTGTATTTGAATTTTGTTCCACAGGATTGCTTCCCGGAAAGGCTTGGCAAGTTACTTATAGTCCATTCGCCTTATATATTCATGACTGCTTGGAAGATGATATACCCATTTATAGACAGCAATACCAAAAAGAAGGTAATCATTCAAAGAAAGCTCTTTTTGTACTGAAACACTTTTTAAACCGTACAAATAAGTCTCTCTCTCTCTCTCTCTCTCTCTCTCTCTGACTTTGTCTAACTTCCTATTTTTACAATATATATAAATATATATATATATATATATATATATATATTCACAGATAATGTTTGTGGAGAACAAAAATCTGAAGTCCACTCTGTTGAGTGAAATCGATGAGAGCCAACTCCCGGAAACATATGGAGGCAAACTACCGTTAGTTCCCATCCAAGATTGTTGACCCCTTCAATCCATCCCCGCCTTCTTTGTTCTCAATTTTTCTTTTTAACTAGCAGGCCTACATCATAGCATTATATAGCAATGGTAGGACAAATTTGGCTCGAATGTCTTGTAATTTTAGATTACAAATAGGCTTTGCCCATTGAACAATTTGAGATCATTGGTCTATGTAAATCTTACTATTCTCCTCAAATAAAGTTTCCTCAATCTCCATTTGTTTCTTCTTACTATTTTGCTGAGCTATATAGTTATCTTTTCTACCTAACCTTGCATTTTACTTGTGCCAATTAGAACCAGAAGCCACCTCTAATCCAGAAGCAGGTCCAAGGTAAAAAAGAGCCAACTCCTCTTTTCCACCCCCTAAAACCAAAAAGAATTCAACGGAAGGTATGGCTTTTTTTTTTTTTTTTTTTTTTTTTTATGGGTCTCAGACTCTCTGGGATGGAAGCAAAGCAGAAAAGAGTTCGTCCTGAAAACAGCATTCTTAGGCTTTAACAACCCGTTAGATCATCGGAACTGCCAATTTGAGCCTAAAAGTAAAAAAAAAAAATGTCAGTTGTGTAATATTCAGACAACAAAACATGTCCTAAGCCGGACAGCAGAGCGGACACCAAACTCAAATATGTAAAGCATATCCCAATAGAAATTTCATGCGGCAAATGGGTGGGAGTACCCCTAGAGATCCATTATACATGCCACTCAACGCAAAGTTCACTTAGAAAATCCCTTAGGAGCAAGATTCACTCGAGGAGAAGACAAGGAAAACCACCAAAATGTTCGTGTGAGCAAAGAGACAAGGAAAGGTATCGATGATGTAAGAGAGAAAATAATAAATGTGGAATATCTCGTTTCAATGGAATGTGCCGCCGCTTTTCCTGGAGCACCCAAATGAACAAAACAAGTCTTTGCAAGCAAAGCAGAAAAGAGTTTGTTTTAAAAACATCATTATCCACCATTAATAAGTCATTTGATCACCGAGACTACCCATGCGAGCCTAATATCTTTAGGGAAAAAAAAAAATCAGTTTGTGTATTATTCAGACATTGAAACCTGTCCTGAACCGGACAGTAGATACAAAATCCCAATAGGCAAAAATATGAAAGTTCTAAATTTTCCAGTTATTCTCCTCTGACAGAGAAATTTATCGTTTCTCATTATAGCAAAACTGCTCCAGAAATTATCCTTCTTTGCCACTTCTCACCCAATCAGCAGCTTGTTCTCGCTCAAGAAGCTGTAAGTAGGTACCTCTAGATTGTAAGGTGCAGGCCCCTTGCGGATCCTGCCAGAAATGTCATAGTGCGAACCATGGCATGGACAAAACCAACCACCAAAGTCACCAGCATTTGGCAACGGGATGCAACCCAAGTGAGTGCAGACCCCAATAACAATTAGCCACTCTGGATTCTTTACCCTTTCTGAGTCCTCTTGTGGGTGACGCAGGGAACCAACATCAATGCTATTGGCCAAGTTGATGTCATCTTCAGTTCGACGTCTGATAAAAACCGGCTTTCCTCGCCACTTGACTGTAACGGTAGTGCCAGGCTCAATGCTAGACAGGTCAACCTCCAGGGAAGCAAGCGCAAGGACATCTTTACTGGCAGACATGCTGAGAACAAACTTGAGGATCAAAAGCCGGATCAAGGAGGCATAGACGAACCTCCCACCTGTTAAGACAAAATAGGCAAATGCACGCTTGCTGGGGTCACCAGGTGGATAACGTTCATGGTTATGCTCATCATACATGATTTTTGAAGTGGGGTTCTTCACAGCTGCTAATGTAGCTGGAAGTTCCGAGATCGCTCCAATGTCATGTCCAGGAACAAGAGCTTCAGAAGAAAATCCTGAAGAAAGAAATCAAGATTTCATATCAACTATCACACGCTATAGAACCACGTGCAAACAATTTCTAAGACAAAAATAGAGAAATACCATGCTTCTTCAAGAAGATGCATCATAAGGCATTTACTAATCAACTGGAAACACGTTCCTATATTCTAAGGTCAACTTGAAAGGAACAAGTTACCCAATTTACACATATAACCAAGCAGAAACTTAAAAACAAGAACACAAATAACCAGTTACATAGTGAAAAGGTGTATTTCTAGTCTCATTACCTAGCGAAAGCCACAGCTCACAACGAGGAAGGGAAAACAAAAAACTATATGCACCATAGATGTTTTCTGGAAATGAAAATTGTCTAACGCAGATTCATAAATCTCAAGGGTGTCTACGTTGCAAAACTTCAAGTTAAGCTTACCAGAAATTGTCCCAAGTTCTTCAACTTGTATTGCAGCAAATCATTCTTTATCCATCACAGCAGTTATAGCATACATAAGAACTTAAGGCATCAATTCATCAAGGTAAGACATCAAAATCATCCACTGAGAATAAGAGACTAAGGACTTTAAAAAAATTATACACAAATGTGACAAATAAGACCTCAAATTAAACAGAAATGAAGGAAATGAAATTCCTATGCTGTTGCATATTAACAACCAGGAGAATGTAGCAAAGCCATATGAAGTATTAACAAACCAGAAGTAGCTCGAAATTCAGCCTAAGACCTAACTAATACAACAACAAGGAGCCAAATCACAACCTGAGAACTCCAAGCATTATAACAAAGCAACAAATCATAGGAAAGCACAAAGATCGCTGCTGGAAGTCGTAAAATCAATAAACAAATCAAACACATGCGACATTTCAAGAAAATTCACGCAATAGTCGTTCGAATTCCCAGTTCGATATATAAATCCTAATCATATTCCAAAGTTCCCACCTTTGGATATAAAAAATATCTTTTTCCAAATGAATAATAATCAAAGCACAAACAACCAATTGTTTTTGTTTTTTCAATTGAATAAATCAAAACAAATCGTAAATCATAGGGATAAGGAAAAAAAGCGTAAATATGAGAGAGAGAAAAATGACCTCTGAGAAGAGAAGGAAGAGCGTGAGGATTGGAAGAAGAGAAGAAGGAGGAGGAGGGAGATCTGGAAGAGGAATCGTGCGAATCATCTGTCGGAGAGATGAAAGAAAAAGGTGAGGTTGTCGTCTGGAGAGGCCTCAGCCATTGAATCGATGACGACGACAATCTCTTCCCTGCAACTCGCAGCATCTTCAGAATTGGATATGGATTTGGATTTTGGAATTGGATTTAGGGTTTCTGCTTCTTCGTCTTCTTCTTCCCTGGCTCGAGCCTCCAGCGATGAAAATTGAAGCAGGGACCGATGAGCTGTTACTTCCCAAAACAACGACGAGCACGACTCGAAGGGAAGAAAATTATTTGAAAAACACCACATCAGGAGGATGGTAATTGATTATGAAGCTACGGCAGTGTTGTCAATGGGCAGTAACACCACGTGTCTGATGTTCATGCAATTATGCTAGATTTGTGCTCGTTCGTTGGTTTGTAGGACTTGCTTAGTAAATTAGGCCACACGCTTTTTCCAGTTCAAATCTTTTTTTTTTTTTTTTTTTGGTTTCAAACCAAAATTACTCTTCCATCTTTATAACATTCAACTATGAATAACATTTTGACAATTTTAACAAACATAAGTTTAAACTATAAGTTATAGTTTAGATTTATTTTTTACTTCTAGCCAATTGGTTTTAATTATTCTCCCATATAAACTTTTAGTCATACCAACTCACTAAATCTTTTTTTTTTTTCGATTGTTTATTGGTTTTTTATGTTAATCGTTGCATGTATCATGATAAGTGTTTCTAAAGTTAAATTAGCAAATGTAATAGTAAGTACTTATCAAAAAAA
The DNA here is from genome assembly GCA_946598075.1 of Artocarpus hirsutus. Taxonomy (NCBI): domain Eukaryota; kingdom Viridiplantae; phylum Streptophyta; class Magnoliopsida; order Rosales; family Moraceae; genus Artocarpus; species Artocarpus hirsutus. Next base: position 6,547 of record CAMOHE010025610.1, on the reverse strand, counting down.
ATGTAATAGTTATTATTTTTTAAACTTACAAATTTCCTTCCTTTATGAATGAAGGTTTTACGCCTAAAGCTTCAACAAAATTAAAAGAGAAAAATTAAAACATTAAAAATAATAAAAAAATATTTAGTGTAAAAAGAAAAATGATTTTTTAAATAATTTTATGGAAAAGTTAGGAGCGATTTTGATATTATAAGATTGTGTAATAAATAATTAAATCATTTCAAAAATATATAAGGTGTGAAAATAAAAAATAAAAAGTGACAATAGAATCACCTTTTTATCTAAATTTAGAGGTATTAAAATTAATTAAGATTCTTATATAATATCTTTTTTTGATACTGTATGGGTCACATGACTCCCATTTGTCTTTACATACTCAGCCATTTGAGCTAAAAAAAATGTACTGAGAGCATCATAATTAATAGGTAGATCTTATTTGTAAGACCTGTTATGCATTTATACGTAGTATTTAACGTGTTTATTGATTAATGTGTAGTATTTATCATTATTGGTACATGTAGCATTGCATTAGGTGAATCTTAAGTCTCTCAAAAAAAAAAAATTTTCTATTAATCCATCCTACATGACTATGACTATGAATCTTAAAAATCATATATTAATCTTCTTGTACTTATTTCTTAGAAGTCTTCACTTTTATTTTATTGGGAACATCTGTGGTAGTGCCCGGTTGAGAGGCACCACCCATAGTGCCCAATTTGAGGCCATTCGGGTTGGATCGGACGAGAAAGAATTTCAGGGTTGCGCTAATGCTAGTATCCATGCGACCGTAGGCTAACCAAACCACAAGCCATTTAAGAAAAGCAAAATAAAACAGAGCACTGTTCGTCTTCCTGCCTCGATGCCACCTTCAACCAACATAAATCTGGCAAAAATTATTAAAGAAAATAATAGTTGATATGTGCAGGTGCTGCGTGCAGTGTAAAGACGCTTATATGAATTATGTGAAGGGTCGACAAGAGAAATTATTCGAAAGCTCCAATAAGAAAGGGATTTTGTTGGTTTTCCATAAATGGCTAAAACAGAACAGATACAGTGAAGATTTGGAGACTATCCTATTGACTCAGACTTGGGGAGTTTTGGATTTTAACGATTACTTCGACTTGGATTGCAGGATCTTGATTTGGTTTGTGTGACCCTTGTTCAATTTTATGGAAGTAGACGGTGTTGTAGTTTTCAATTTTGCCAGCTTTTTTGAATTTCTATTTTCTTTTTTAATGGTCTGGTTTCAGTTTTTAACACATAAATTGATATTGCAACCAATTTGAGCAGCGAGTTCAGATCAAGAACTCCCCCAAAATTTTTTATACACGAGAAAATAAAGGTTTTTTGCTCAATATTGAATATCTAATCGTGGCTTTTCTTCAATACACCGGAAATCGGTGGGGTTTTTTTTTTTTTTTAAGATAAAACCAATTGTTAAATTGTTAGGAAAAAAAACAATGCAGATAGAAAATTAATATAAAAGATATTGTGCATACAAGACTACATTAATTTATAATACACTATATATTTATAATCCTTCATTTTGCCACACCACTTCTCTCTATTATTGGATTGAACCCTATAGCTAGTGCCTCTGAGCTGGACACTACCAAAGATTTTCCTTATTTTATTTTATGTGATCAGTCAGCGTTTGGAAGCTCCACAAGCCACGAGCAAAAATGTCACGCCATAAATATATTAAAATCATTATTTTAAAACATCCCATCCAACACTAGTAACAACAATAGTAAAGAGAAACCAGTAATTAAATTCAAAAAAAGTAAAGTATTTAGTTGTTGATCAACAATTTGGTATCAGTTATAATGTCACACAACTAATAAACTGGAAATTTTATAAACAAATAAATAAACATGTTAATGGGCGTGAAAATGAGCGCATGCAAGCAAAAGCAAGCTCAATCATCAGCAGACGCAGAGGAATGATGAGGAAATGAAGACCACACATCTTCCCAAGTCCTGCGACCCTCAGTTACGTCCTTCACAACAGTTGCTGCCTCTTCCACGTTGACACGTATTTGATCCTTGCTGTCCCTCTCCCTTATCGTCACTGATGCCGTTGAGTCCACCGTGATCGCAAACGGCACACCAAGTTCATCGGTCCTCGCATATCTTCTGCCTATGGACGTGCCTGTCAAAAGAAAAGCATCAATCAGTCCACAACCCACAAAAGCATAATTATAAGCTCTTAAGAGCGTGTATCAGAGAATTTCAACATTAAGCTGCTTTTAGTAGCAGTACGAATATATTTGGTAAACGAATCCGAAAGTGATTAGGATAGAATTTGAACTGGCTTATTAAGTGCAAAAATGATCGCTAATCAGTGAAGGCCATAAAGTGACAGAATATAAACATTTTCTTAACTGAATATAAGAGAGTCATTAATTATTGCAAGACACGATGCAGAGAGTATGCATAAATGTTTGCGAATGCTCTACTGGAATAGATTTCACATGCTAAGCAAAGAAAATCTTTTATCTGGGTCGCAAACCTGTGATGTCAATCTTATGAGAGATTCCAGCTGCAGTCAATGACTTGGATATGTCTTTCGCAACATTCTCAAACTCTTGATTTTGAACCAGTGGGAAAACTGTGCACTTAATAGGTGCAACGACTGGGGGGAACCGAAACACATTCAACTGTTCATCTCCGGCTTTGCTTGGTCTCATGTAGTATGAGTGCTCATAAAGGCAATATATAATCCGACCAATGCCAAAAGATGGCTCGATTACCGATGGTGTGAAGACTCTTTGGTGCTCTTTCTTTTTCTCCTTCAAAATTGTCACCATGCTCTTCTTAATAGTTACATTTTTCTCAAGAGTGCAGACATAAAACTCCACCTCTCCTTTGGATTCTAAATTGGCTTTCATTTCCAAAGCTTCTTCTTGTTTCATTGCCTAAGACAAAGGCAAAAAAAGGCATCATATGTTGCGGAATATACACGACATAAACTACAAAAGCAAGGACCAAAGAAAAGCTATTTGAAGATTCACCTTCAAAGATTCAACAACATTTCTTTCGCTCCCCTTGAATGCTAGACCCAACTCTTTCTTCACCGGGGTCACAACCAATTTCTAAAACCACACATTGCACCAACAATTAAACAGAGATAGCTAACGTCAAGAAGCATGACTAGAACAAAACAAATAAAGGAAAAAACAAGAAGTGGAAAAATGAACAAAATATGGCCTTACCTCCACTTCTCTGGGCTCTGAAAACTTTTCTGCAGCAACAAGGGCAATGCCACTTTTATCCTGTCATGAAAAACAGAAATCATCACTCAATCAGTTTGTACCCTAGTCAAAAGTGGACCAAAACAGGTTATGTATTCAAATCTCATTTAAGCTCTGCTTCTTCTATCTCGATGGTTACTCTTCAGCAAGCTTAATCCTACCATCTCATTGCTACGCATATTTGTTTTTATTTTTCTTATTCAAAAGAAAAAAAAAAGTGGAATACATATAATGACAGGCATAGATGCAAAACCATTTTGATCAAACAAAGTGTTAAAGAAGATAAAGCAATACTTACTGAATGAGCACGTAAATCATATGCAGATCTATCTGCAATACCAACGCACTCAATCCATCCGTATGAGGACTCAATCTCAGCATCCCAACAGTCAGCAGCATAGTGAGCCATTTCATTAGCAAGGTGCTGGCGGAACCGTAGACGCTTTGCATCTATGCCAAGACGTGTAAGAAAAAGATATACTCTCCCAATGAAGTAGCCAAGAGTTTGATTGTTAACAATTCCCTAAGTGACATTGGACAACACCATTTATCAAATGCCTACACATAAGAAAAAAGAACAATAGAAACAATATCAAAAGTTGACATGAGCCAACCTTGGAAACTGCTTCACCCAGTCGAATTATCTTCGCAGATTGCCCAGACGTTTGTTCCTCCCTTGGGAACATCAAAAACTCGAGATTTGCAACTTCTGCAAACTTTGGGTGAGATTTGTCCTCTGGATCAACAAAGTGCTCAATCTCCGCAAGTGTGAACTCACGAACTCTCAAAAGGCCTTGGCGAGGAGATATCTAGACATGTTGAACAAAAAGTGAGACGGCTTCACTTGAAGAATGGGCCAGACCTTGCATGACTGCTTTCGGTCAATAGTGCAAGTACTGGCCACGAAAACTCATAGCACTAAGAAACACACAAAGTTCAATACCTAATATTTTTTCTTATTCAGGTAAGACATGAGAAGGCCAAAATGACAGTTTCAAGGATGCCATACAAATAATATAATGACCATTTCCAAGCAGAAGGACGTATGAGCATGTTCCCAAGCAGAAAGAGTAGTATGAAATAAGCCATGTTAAGTACAAAGTAAAAAATTCAAACCTCATTCCTAAAAGCCTCGCCAATTTGAGCGGCAGCAAAAGGGAGTTTGTTGCCATTGTAATAATACAGGTCTTTAAAATTTACAAATATGCCTTGAGCAGTTTCTGGGCGCATGTACCTACAGCAAACAATAAATAAATATAACCTCATCATCAAGACTTTAAAAAAAAAAAAAAAAAAGAACACACCCAGACCAAATTTAATTAATACCAAAAACGCAACATGCTCACCCAGGGCTCAAACCAGATGGGCCAATTGATGTTTGAAACATCAGATTGAATGGGTAAGGATCGGAAAGTGGATTCTTAGTGTCCGGGGCCGTGATGCCATACTCCTTGATTTTTGCACCAAGCTCTTCAGCTGATAGATCATCAAGAATCGCAAGAACATGTCTCAACTCAGCAGCCTTCTCGGCAGAGATGGTAAGGTCCTTCTGAAGCTTTTCATTGCAAAAGTCCTTGAGCAAGTGATCGGCCCGGAAGCAGGTACCAGTTTTCTCATCCTTGACCATAAGGTCGGTGAATTTATCAACATGACCAGAAGCTTTAAGAACAATCTCAGGGGTCACAGAGGGACAGTGAACTTCCAACATGTTCTCCTCAAGAACAAAATGCTGCAACCCCAAAACAATTTAAAAATCTGCTCAAATGAAACGAATTTAGCAACATAATTTCCATTACATCAACAACTTAACCAAAATTAGACTTAACTTCAATGCTCAATGAATGAAACGAACATCAGACAGATACATAATACACACACGTATATACATATATATATATATAACACGTATATACATATATATATATACACACATAGAGAGAGAGAGATTTGAGATGTAAACTTAGATTAAATACATGAAACTATGAATTGATTTGATAATTCAATCGTTCATGAAATATGAAATATAAAGAGAGCGAGAGAGATAGATGGAGATAAGAGATGAACAAACCTGACGCCAAAAGGCAAGAACATTAGACCTGATAGCGCAACCAGGAGGACCATAGTCATAAAGCCCTGCGACGCCACGATAGATCTTGAACGAGGGAATGTAAAACAGACGACGCTCTAAAGTGTTTACCACCGCCTCTCGGAAAGCTTCCCCGGTGACGGCGGAGCCGGTGACAGTAGCCTGGAGGTCCTTCTCGATGGAAGCTTTCTGCAGCTTGAGAGCGTTGAGAGCTTCGATGGCGGCGTCAAGGTCGGGCTTGGGAGCACCGGCGGCCTTGAGAGCGCGAACGCTATTGGCCTGGAATTCCACGGCCGATTGCTTATCGGCTAGAGCTCGGCGGAGCGAATCCTCGGATGAGGCCATTGATGAGAAGCTGAGAGCTCGGAGGTTGAATAAATGGTGAGCAAACGAAGAAACTGATCTAAAACGGATGTTGCGCATGCAAAGAAAATCTCTCTCTGTCTCTCGCTGCACGGCTTTCTCTAGTTAGTCAACTCCATTAGGGTTTGGGCCTCAATACCGGTTTGTTTTGTCCTGAGCCGTCAGATTTTATTCCAGTATTCTTTTGACCGAATTCCATGGTTCAGATTTAGATAATACTGCCTGCCAATATATATGTGTGAGTACTGCATTACGTGTCAGATATTATCATTCTTAATTTTTTTAATGGAATGTGCGAGATAGTTTTCGAAGGAAGGAAATATTGGGTGGTATTTATTCCCGCCCAAATTCTTGCTCCGGCCTACACAAAATTCCCGCCCATTTACATTTACCCTACCCCGGCAATGTTTAAGGACTGAAATTATATATACCAGGGGCCCGTTTGGCGCCCTTTTTAGGAACGTTTTTAGTGTTTTTGACAACTTTAAAAACGAGAATGCCACTGGATGTCTATATGGTTATTAGCTCGGGCCCAAAACAGAAATGAAAACATTTCTGGACTGTTTAGAAAATCAGGTTAAAAATGAAAACGAATTGCTATCGTTCTCATTTCTTCTTCCTTCTTCATCTTCGACCATTTTAGGGTTTAGGGTTTAGAGTTTAGAGTTGTTCATCTCTCTCTGTCGATCTACCCTGCTCTTCATGCCCCTCAACCCCTCATCTCTCTTCTCTCTATTTCCCCCTCTTCTGCATTGTATCTGTTCTATATCTCCTTCTAACAAGGCGAATTCGTGCATTTTGGTCGTGGGTTTTCGCCGTGGGTTTTGATGGATCTCTCTCTCCGA
>CAMOHE010025609.1:0-27551 GCA_946598075.1 Artocarpus hirsutus | reverse complement strand
ATTAGAACACTTTCACTCTTTTCCATTATTAATTAATTAATAAGTTAATATAATATTCTGAATGATTATCGTTAATTTTGCGTAGTATATATAATGGTTTTTTTAAAGGTATTTGAGTTCTCGAAATCATTTGGTCTTTTTTTTTTTTTTTTTTTTAACTGTGAAATCGTTTTCTGGGCACTGATTTCGGATCTCTCTCTCTATCCCGTTTGACCTTTGCACTGTCTCTAAGTTTCTAATTTTAGGGTATTGCTTTTCGATTTATACTCTCACTCTTCTTGGTGGGAGATTGAACCTATTCAATCAGGTCCTTGTTATAATTAAATACAAAATTCTTGTTCTTTGCCTTCTGTTTTTGTTCCTTGTTTTTTTTTTTTTTTTTTTTTTTTTGTGTTGTTGGTTATTTTCGGAAGCTTGTTTGGTGGTTGGTAGGTACTATAGAGAAGTGTGAAAGAACAATGAAGTGGGAGATTTTTTTTTTTGTTTAATGTTTTCGAAGCAAGGGTTTGCTATTATTGAAAAGTTTAAGTGCATTTGTCCAGAAATATATGTGTTGACCGTAGAATTTGTCTTGCCCTGTTCTTGTGACCCTTGTATTCAACTGCAAATAGGGAGAGAATCGAGACCCGTGACTCGTTTCAATTTGGTATCTTTTGTTTTGAGCAATTCTGTTTGTTGTGTTGCAACTTGCAATTTTTGTTTAATTAGCTGGTTCCTATCATCGTATCATTTGTCTGTTTATGAGGTAGAGATCTTGATCGTCTGAACTTTATTGTTTTTATCTCAAGTTTTTGCATCTTCTATTCGAATTGGGCATCCTCTGTTTTGAGCAACTCAGTTTGTTGTGTTGCAACTTGCAATTTTTCTTAAATGAGATGATTCCCATGTCCATATCGTTTTTTCTTATGAGGTAGAGATTTTGATCATTTGAATTTATCAAATTTATCTCATGTTTTTACATATAATCAATCGCATTGGTGCTCGTCCATAATGATGGGTTTGTTTCTTGTTGTAATTTCAGGGGAACTGCTTTTTTGGGTGATTGTGCTGAGATTGCTGCAGAGTTCGTAACTTCAGGGAATGCCATTAAGAGTTGAGATTCTATGATTAGAAGTTTTGTTGTGGTCGATTTTTGAGCATGGGGGCTGCTTGTTGTGTTGCCGTTAGGGAGAAGACAATAACAAATGCGTCAAATAGCGATATTGTGCACAGGAATATTCGGTATTCACCAACGTGGAGCTTTCGATGGGATCATCGGGGGCGGGTAGCCGGTGAGGAGACTTCCATGAGTTGGTTTTCTGACGGAGTCAGTAGGAATGACGGATCTGAAACTAAATGTGAATCGGCATATGTGTCAGAGGAAGGAAGTCCTTTAGAACATTTTCAAAGACGCACATTACAAAAGCCCCCTTTATCTGAGGGAGCTGCAGGGCATGTGAGAACTCCTCAATCAGGTAATTTCAGGAATGAAAGCCGTTTAATTAAACTATTACTTTTTCAATTTGGGCATTTCTGCAATGTGTTATTTTCTTTACTCTCATTCTCTTTAGATATTGATGTCATGTACAAATACTAGTTGGAACTGTTGAAGTTGTCTTCTGTTTATCCAAATTGGACCTTTGAATTTATAAGATTGAGATTTAAAAATTATTCTTATAATCTATGCATCTTCTTTGAAGTTTGATGTCCATTGTTCCCCTGAGGCATGTTGTTCCTAACGTGGCGTGATTTTAGGCATTGAAAAATTAAAATCTCTAAGGTAGCACCCAGATGCAGTATAAATTATTTAAGCTCCAAGGGGTGTTAAAGCTGGTTGAAGCCTTTATCTAACGCCTTACCAAAAGCTCTAGGATGTTGAGGGTGAAGGGGAGGGAATTTATGTGGTTACATAGTTGCCATTAACAGGTTGAAATTCCCTCTGTTTCTTCGTAGATTGTCCACATGAGAGAATTGGTGTAAAACTGTATTTATTTTTTTATAGACCAAAATTTTGTCAAAATTTTGAAGGCACCAAACTTTTGAAGATATATTTTTGCTTTAATTTGATCTATATTTTTGTTTATTGTGTGTGTTCATTGCGGAAAACTTTTTGCAGCACTGAGCTCTAGAGATTTTGGAAGAACTCGGTGCTGCAATTTTCAAATCATTCCCTACAAAATCAGTTTTTCTTTCGTCATGCAGTGAAGATGAGAATCTTATATCCATGTCCGTGGTGACGATGCCCTATGGTCTCCCTCATAAATACAAACTTTTTTGTGCATTTCAGTGTTTGCTTTATTTAATTAAGAATGGTATTTATGATAGGTGGTTTACTAATACAGAGAATTTGACCCTATACTTTTTTTTTTTTTGAGTGACTATATATCTATCGTCTTTTTTACATGAATAGTTCTCCAGTCCCGAGGATAGTAGTAAAATGAGGCCTGTTGACTGGATGCCTTCATATGACTACTGTTTTTATGTTTTCAACTTTGCACATGTTACTTGCTCACTCTGATGTGTTCGTATCTGACAATCTGAATATGTATTTGAATTGTGGCAGATCATTCTATTAGGAGGAATGTTTCAATGGATGCAAGTTTGGAACAGGTACATGTTCTACGACTGGAGGTTCTTTGGTTTATATTTTTCTTGTATGCATTCCTTCTTACGTTTTTTTTTGGTTCAATTGTTGGTCAATTGTAGCCAAAGGAGTCAGCGCAATCCCCAACTGCCTCATATCCATCTTCTGCAAAGTTATCTGTTTCATTGCCATCTAGTTCATCCCTGACCAACTCCCCGTTGTCATCCCAAGGTCAAGTGCCTCCAGCCAGTCCGACCCCATTGAGCTGGCCTCGGCATTCTCCTGGACATCAGTTGTCAAGGCAAGTATCTGACACCCGAGTCCCAGGATTCAAGTCACCAAATAGCTATTCTGTTTCCGAAGAAAGGGCAGCGCTTCCATCATGGAGCAATGAATCAGCTAGGGGCTCCCGTGGAGGGTCTTCGGATGGCTGGTCTATGCAAGCATTTTCTGAGCTTATGGCTAATTCTAATAGAGAAAGGTGGTCTTTTGACAGCGAGTCCCTTGGCTTTAACCGTGGGAAGATGACCAGAGCCACTAGCCGAAAGTTGTTTTCCCCTTGTGTTGATTTGCAAACATGTGGGATTTGCTCAAGGCCTTTGACTGAGAGATCTTTATGGAGCACTCAAAAGATCATTGCTTGTAATGAACTTTCTGTTGTTGCTGTTCTAGTCTGTGGGCATGTTTATCACGCGGAGTGTTTGGAGAACATGACACCTGAAATTAACAAATATGACCCCCCTTGTCCGGTTTGTACTTTTGGGGAGAAACAGATCCATAAGATATCTGAAAAGGCACTAAAAGCTGAAATGGATTTGAAGGCAAGAATCAGATCGCAGAACCGGGTTGTAGACCTTGATGGCGATTCTGATGTGTTTGATCACTTGAAGGGTAGCGGAAATCAAGGAAATGGTCCAAAGATGGCCTCCAGTTCCAGCATAAAAAGCTCCTCGGGAGGAAGGCCGCCTTTCTTGAAGAGACACTTCTCATTTGGCTCAAAGAGTGCTCGAGCCTTGTCAGATGATCAGCATGCTACCAGAAAGAAGGGTTTCTTCTGGGCAAAATCTAGCAAGATGTGAGCTTTCTCAAAGCTTTTCTTGGGAGGTTTGCATCTTTCTTTGCCTTATGTATGTTGCTTACGTCGGTTGACTCCGTAGAGATTCTTTCAAGTTGCTTGGGATAATTAATAAATACAACGAATTTCTGTATCTGGTGACATAAAAATGTCCCCATAGCTGTGTTGGGAACTGAGCTCATGTCTTTGGGGCTGAGTTATCAAGTTTCCATTTAGACTCTTGTCGATGTTCAATGAAGATTTCCAGTGTTGATCTGCTTCTGCAATCTCAGTTGGACAAATGGATTGACTGTGAAGGGTTCAGGACACCACGCATTCTTCTGGGCACTGCATGAAAAGCTTACATCTACTTGCAAATTCGCAGAATTCAACGAGATTAATTACCTTTGTGGAATTACACTGTAAAGAAGTTATTAGAAAGAGAAAGGATTCTATAGGAGAAACAGTTCTTTATATGGAAGAGAAAAGGAAAGTTAGATTGAAACCGCCTCATGAGATTTGTCATCTCATTCATGTTTGTACATACCAATTTGTCATCGGCTGCTGATGCATACATAATTTTATCAAAGTGAAACTCTATATATATCGTGACATATCCTGAATTTAACCGAAAATATGTAGGGTGTGCCCTTTTTCCTTCCGCGGGTATTTGCTAATGATTTATTTAATGAAGTGAGAAATTATTCTGCTTTTAGTGAGGCAACTCAAAAGTTATCAAACTCCTTGTATGAGATTCTTAAGCTCTATATATTTTCTTTATTTTCATGTAGGTTTTCTTCTGCCATTTGGTTCTTTACTGCGCATTGCGCGTATTTAATTTGATTACCAATTAAAAGATCTGCCTCTTCCACTTCGGAGCTAGGTTGTAAACTCAACGAGTAAAATATTCAGGTTCTGTGTTTTATTTTCTGAGCCAGAATGAAAAAAGAATTTCATGTAACAAAGCTTCAAGCTTGCAACAAGACAAGCTATCAAGCTATAAGACCATAACATCATAGCAGAATTTAAATCAATTTTGTTATAATATTTTCGCATAATATTTAAATCGACGGTATTTCAAGTTTAAACTGATAATTTGAACACACGATACAAATACCTTCTTCGCTTTCCCAAAGACTTCATTCGTAACTGGCAATGGCGACTGACCATTTGATTGGAGGAAACATGCCTACTTTTGGTCCTGTTTTTTATTTATTTCTCTTTCCTAATCCAGGAGACGTGCTTATCTGATTCTTCTAAAAGAAAAACGACAATCATTATCACAAAGAATTTGTTACGTCTGTATCCGTTAAGGCAACACGTGTGGATCCCTGTTCAAGTGGCAAGGCCCACGGTAGCTTAACCTGACAAACCCATAACACGTGTGAGCAAATGGTTACGTGCATGAAACACTCCGTCGTATCTCCACCGTCATTTGGTTTCCACTTTAAAGTTGATCAAATAACCTCTAAATCAAAAACTTAACTCGGTATTTCGAGCACAATATTTTCCCGAGCAAGCTGTTTAACGTAGCAGAAGAAAAAAAAAAAAAAAAAAAAAAATATATATATATATAGAATTGGCGGATTTACGTGACGAGTACGGAAACCCGATCCAACTGACAGACGAGCACGGCAACCCGGTCGTGTCGACGGACGAGCGCGGCAATCCCAGGCACCTCACTGGAGTCGCGAAAACCGAGCCTGGAGCTACAGCTACCACTACAGCTGTTGATCAGCAGCAGCAGCAGCAGCAGCCGCGGGAGCCGAGCGAAGAGGAGCAGCAGTGCGAAGGCGACAGCGGCGAACTTTGGCGGTCTAGCAGCTCAAGCTCCAGCTCGGTATATATAGCTTAACAGTAATTAATCACAGATAATTACACGCTTCTCATTTTATGTTATTATCATAATCAAACATGATTGTTGTTTAAATAAATAGTCCTTTACAAAGTGTAAAGTTGAAATTCCCTAGTAAAATAATTGAACAAAAATTAGGATAGCCGTTAAGTTTAAAAAATAAGCCAATGAGATGGTAATTGTTTTGTGATGAAACTCGTAATCGTAAACTTGCGTGTTCCCAGTGTTGCTCGCCCTCTTTTAAAATAAAAGCACGTGACTTAGAATAACACTATAGTGCTCGTGACCAATTTCTATCTCTACCACCAAAACCTGGACTTTTTTTTTTTACAACAAAACTTTGTTTAGACAAAAATTTTAATTTAATTTTTATTACAACAAAAACTTTTAGCCACAATATTTTTAGTCACAAAATATTAATTACAATATTTTGGTGTGACTAATCCTCTGTAAGGAGGAAAGGAAATAGGAAGGAAAAGAAAACTATAAATGAAAGAAAACTACAGGGTACGGAAAATTTTTGATTTTTTATTGCTTGTTAGGTATGTGAAGGCGGAAAACAATGATTTTATTTTCTTTTTTGGTATTGCAGTATTGCAAGAAAAACTAAAGAAATAGAAAAACTACTATTAATACAATTATTATTTTGCCCAAATATTATTTAGCTATTTTTCTAATCTAGTGTCTTTTTTTTTTTTGGAATTTTAATGGAAACGAAGGACAAATTGGTAACTTCACTTTCTTTACATTGTTGTCAAATTTTTTCCTCAAAATCTACACATATTTAAAAAGATCAATTTTTGTGGGACCTACATGTCATTTCTTTCACTTATTTTTTTCCTTTCCATTTTAATTTTTTTCTACCAAACACCCCATCATATCAATTTTCATCTTAAAATCTTTACAATGTTTTCTTTCTCTCCACTTTTCACTCATACTAATCAGAGTATAAAGGTTTTACAGAGATCTTTTGAAATTTTGACATTTAGTCCTTGTTTGGTTTTGTTTTGAGAATTTTTGAAAATGTTTTTCACGTTTTTTGAAGCAAAATTTTCAAAAACACTCTCGACATAATCTTTAAAAAATTCTCATTTTTTAAAAAAAAAAGTGTTTTCACTTATTTTGAAGATAATACCATACAGATCCTAAAAGTCTTAGTTTTTTTTAGTTGCGTTTCTAATTTTTTAACACGCAATATGTATAAGTTGTGCGTTAGCTGTCTTCGAATATTATTCTAGGCTCAAATATTATCCTGGACATGTCATAAAGGTAAACATTTGTGAAGCTAATGAGGGTATAGTATTATTTCGTGCGTTCATTTTTTCTTTTGGCATTTTGATACTTTTTTAACGTTAAAACTTTTTTTTTTTTTTGGTGTGGTTAGCATGCATGTGCATATTCATGTGATAGAACTGCATTGTCCAATTTTCATCTATCCCAACTTCTTACTACTAGCTATAGCTAGCTAGTAGTATATAGCTAGTAGTTTTATTTATACGGCTTAACATAAAATCAATAATTTTTGCATTGTTTTGATTTAGTCCGAGGATGATGGGCAAGGAGGCAGAAGGAAGAAGAAAGGATTGGGAACAAAAATAAAGGAGAAGCTGACACGTGGAATTGGAATTGGAAAGCACAAGGATGAGCAAGTACAGTCCTCAAATACAACCACCACAACCACTACAACGACTGCCACTGACGAAAAGGAGAAGAAAAGTGTCATGGACAAGATCAAGGAAAAGCTGCCAGGCCATCATACTCACAGTCCTTGATTATATATAAATATATATATGTATGTGTGTGTGTGTGTATATATATATATATATGTTTGTGTGTTTGAATCATCATGAATTATATGCCATCTTAGGATTTAAAAGAGAAAAAATGGTTTTAAATTGTGTGCAGGATGTATGTTGTTTAAATGTGTCATTGAGAATGTCAATGTGTGCGTAGGAGTACAGGATTAAGGTGGCGGCTGCTTGTTGTTGAGAATGTCAATGTGTGCCTAGGGGTAGAGGATTAGTGTAATCAATCGGTTAATTAATAAAATGGATTTTGTGTTTCAATCTGCTTTTTCCCATGACCGCCATTCAATCATGCTCCAGGTTTGGACTTTGGTATACGTCTCTCTCGTGTAAACCACAAACCAAACCAATCTTTCATATCAAACGAAACCATTTAAGAGGTCAAAATTAATTCCAAGTTGGTTTGGAGAAGTTTAAATCAAATAAAAACATTTAAAGTCTCAAAATCCAGTCCAGACGAACCCCAATGGTAATGGGTTGAGTTTGGTTCTTCTACATTCAACGTTGGAAAATAAGCAACATTGAGCGTTCTTAATTAAACTAAACCATTCAAATCCGTAAAATATAAAATACTATGTAATAAAATAATTAAATATTTATAAAAAATATTATATAGAATATGTATTTTTTTAAACAACATATAAATAGAAATTGATTTGGTTAGTTTTTTTTTAATGTAAAACTACAAACCAAACTAATTTTACTGATTTTCAATAATTTAAGCCGTTTGGTTTCATTTGATTGGCTGGTGTCCACGATGATCAATATATCGCCAACTTTACAACATATATATATCGCTAACTTTACAACATACATACACACACACACATATATATATATATATATATTGCGCGTGCACGTGCGCATTTAAAAATGAATACTTGGAGGTTGGATCCTACACTTTGTGGTTTCAATTAAACAAGTATAATAGTGCAGCGGTCTAGATTTTGGTTTGAAGGGGGCTTTGTCAGCAATGGAGCTGACGGCGGATTTGGACGAGTTGAAATTAGGGTGGAAAGTGTTGGAAAAATAATATGCAGAAGAATTTTAAAAAAAATTTTATATATCAGAGTATTTTTCAAAACACAAGTTGGACATGCTATATGTATAAATTAACTAGATCTTACTAATCTCTGTATACTGAAAAGCTCCTGCAATCAATGAAGAGAAGTAACGTTCCAAAAGGACCTCAACCAACTGGCCTTATTTGCTATTCACTGTCCACGATCGGAGTGAGTGTGGGCTCACACGTACAGCTCTTCCACGAGGTGACTCTCCTTCCAACCAATTGAGAAAACCCAAAGCTAGTGTTCGTAATTTATGAACAAGAGTTCTCAAGGAGTTTCAGAATCTCACCAGCAGAGTTTTACTCTTAATCTCTCAACTGATCTAAATAATAGTGAGACTGACTCCCTTTTTATAGAGGTTGGTCCAGGAGTCAGTCTTTATCAGATAATGCCTCAAAATTCAAATCAAAATCAAATTCGGATCAATATCTGATGAAATTCACATGAAAATACATGATCTTTTTATAGCGCAATTGGCATACCGATCTGTCTAATAGGCACGCCGAACTTGCCTCATCGGTAGGCCGAACCTGAGGATCGGCATGCCAAAATGTCGATAAAAATCTCAACGAATCTTTTATTTTTCACCTGAGATTTTATAGGATAAAATCTTAGTTTTAATTCAAATAACCCAATAGAAAAGTTATCTAATCAAAACAATTTTATCTAGATAATCTCTAGGAAAATAAATGAATTCCTTATAAGTCTACAAGTTTATCTCGATTTAATTTATTCAAAATTAAATCAACTGATAAACAGATGAGAATTATCCGATCCTAATAATTCAACAAGTTTATCTTGAATTAATTTTGTCACAAAATTAATTTAACCGATAAACAGACATGAATTATTTGATTCTTTCGAATTTCAACAAATCTAATAAATATGACATAAGTTACCAATTATTGAAAAAGCATGTCGCATCGTTACAGGATTTTGTGAGCTAGCAAAGGGGACCAAATAGACCTATATAGTTTAAGCTTCCGATAATTATAAAACCCAATATCCTAGATATACATTTTATAATTATCAACTCCAACGCTACTCCACTAAAAGCTTGGAGCTGCACTCTCGAACTATATAGAATTACGAGGCCCATGTAGCTAAGTCTCCATGACATATCATAGTGTATCATATCCCCATAGGATTATCCATAATCGGCTTAAGGACAAGTTTTGTCATACCCTCCTGATTTCTTTATTTTATGTTTCATTATCTCATCATCGGAAAACTTACTATCTAAAGATAGTATACTATTCGGTTACATCTATGTATCCAAATGGTTAAGCGCTCTAATTTTTCAATTACAAGATAATGACATAGAAGAGGATATCACAACTCCTAAAGAGGAGCTATAGATTCCATATCTATGAACAACAGGTCTACGCTATCAAGAGTCATGCCTCCAACGTATTGGCATGCATACCACTATTAAAATATGGGTGTCACCATTTGGTACATCAAAAGACACAAGTCAAGACAACGGGCCTACTATTCATATCACGATTAAGATCAATACAAATGATTATTTAAAGTGAATCAATTTACCGAGACAAAATTATTAATCTAAATCAATTCACTTTATGTCCTGATCCAACATATCGTCACTTATGACAACGTGCCAATGTTTTTATTCACGGAGTCCACCTCCGATAGTCAAGACAAACCATCTCTCAATAGGGATATAGACATCATAACAATCTTTACATAAATAAAGCACTTAACTTTATTTTTGATTACGGATCTTATGATTTAGACCGTCACCTTAAGAATCATGTCTTTCACATAATTTGTCCATCATATACCCAATTCTTAAAGGTTTAGCTTGACAGTCTCAGACTATTGTTTGCTTAACATACATTCAACAAATATGAACGTAAAGATGACAAGATTTAGTATATATAAATAATAAATAAATTCTTTATTGATAAAAATGTCTCCAAAAATATATTACATTTTTACTCCTTAGGGCATACATGTCTAACAGAAAGTTCTATTGATTGTCAAAAACACTGCTCGTGTCAAGCACCTTACATTCTCTTTATAGCTTGTTACACCAAAACGCAGTCGTTTAACAACTCTTATGCTAGAAACAAACAAAAACAAAAACAAAACGCAGTCATTTAACTCCTCTTATGCTAGAAACAAACAAAAACGAGGGCACAGCCACATAAATGACTAATCAAATAAACAACTGACTCTAAAGCAAATAAACGACAACCAGCTCATAATTAAAGGATCAAACGACCCCATTATTGAAAGCTAAATGACCAAACGACAAGCAAGAAATAAACGACACTGCCGTGCCTACATCTTTTCCCCCAACCAAGAGAAGAACTCGTCTCCAAGTTCGAATTAACTTCGACTTCAGATGCAATATCTGGTGGATGGTATTCCGAGAGATCAGACATATTGAAGCTGTTGGAGATGCGCAAATCTGCAAGAAGTTCCGCCACATAAGCATCATCATTGACCTTATGGATGATGCGACACGGTCCTACACATTTAGCATGGAGCTTGTGGTAAGTCCCAATAGGGAATCGGTTCTTGGGCAAATGTCCCATGACAAGGTCCCCAACTACAAAGATCTTCTCACGGCGTCGCTTGTCAGCCTGTAGCTTGTACTTGGCATTGGACTGCTCAAGTCGCAGCTTCACGTCTTGATGGAGGCAAAATAATCTGGTCAGCGAGTTCGACAGCAGCACGGTGGCGAGGCAGAGCAATGAGGTCCACCGATTGATTTGGTGGTGTAGACAACAGAGAAGGGAGATCGGCTTGTGAAGCAATTTGGCACATTGTTACAGGCAAATTCGGCCCGTGGAAGGGCAAGATCTTAGCTCTTGGATTAGTCACCGGCTGCACTTCGCAACATATTACCAAGGGGCTGATTCAATGTTGGAATTAATCCTATATATGGGCTAATATATTAAATAAATTTGTATTAAATTCTATCAGATAAGGTTAACCTAATTAAAGTGATCAATTTAGGTTTTAGGTTTTTAACATATCATTAAGTGTGAGCCTCTTATATGTAAGACCAAAATATAATTACTGATTTTATGATAGGCTAAATTGATAATTAATGATAATTGTTAGGGTTAGTAGTTATATAAAAGGGTTATAGTCTCCAAGTTAGTACGTACATTATTTTCTGTTACCCATCTACAGAGAGATTACATAGGCATTCTTTAAAGAAGGACTTACATACTAGACTTGGAACATCTTCAACCTATCAATCAGGAATCACATTCTATTAATGGATTTAGGTTAGCTTCTGCATTTTATGAATTATCTCAGTGATTTGATATGAATGATCGTGATTGATGATGGTTTTCATTACAAAATTGTGTTCTAACAAGTGGTATCTAAAGCCTCTTTATGTTAAATAATTAAGAATCAATAATTTTCTAGATGTAATTTTCTTAGAAAAATTCTCAAATTTAACAATTTATAGCTCTTTAAAATTGTTGAATTTGAGAACAATTATTTGGGAAAATTTTGATTGAATTATTCAGGAATGTTTTGGGTTATTTATTTTCTATTTTTGTATTTTTAACACAAAATAAAAAAATTAAACAAAAAAAAATGGCCGGCATAAACCTTACCGCCGCCGCCATTGGACTCATGGTCGCGCCGAAAAAGACAGTATTGCAGCCTCTTGTTGTGGCGACGCAGGAAGAGTGGTGGCCAAACGCTACTGCATAAGAAGAAAAAAAAAGGGTGCTTATGGGTTGTCGTTAGCAGCTGGCCTTGCCGCCACCGGCGTTGGCCTTGTCTAGGCACGACCTTCAGGTTGAGCTGATGAGGAAAGCCATGGCCTCTATCCGTAGCAAAACTAGAAAGCAGTGGCCAAGGGTCGCCCCATAAAGAAAATAAAAAAAATAGGGCGAATTGCCATTTTGCTGGCGCTTGGCCCTGCCATCTCTGACATTGGCCCTTTTCGGTGGCAGCCTCTAGGCACTAGCCGGAAAGCAGCCACAGCTACCTGGTCTAGGCAAGATGCAGAGGCGGCTGTAGATATTTCAGCCTAAGGTTGAAGACCCCTAGGTTTTGGAGTAAGTTCTAGGTTTAGGCTCAAATTTGTGCTAAAGTATACATGGGCCCAATTTGGCCCGTGACTAGAGAAGAACCCAGGGGTTAAACCCCTAGGTGACCAAAAAGATAAGATGTTACGGGCTCGGCCTGTGACACAAAGAAAAGAGAGGGAGGGCTATGTTAGGATCCAGATTCCGACCTAGTCCAGCCCCGACCCAGTCAAGGTTGACTAGTCAAGTTGACCAGTTGACTTTGACTGGTCAACTTTGACCAATTTGACTTTTGATCTAAAATTTTTTATTTTAATTTTGGTCATTTATGGTACAATTTTAAATTCAAATATTGGTATTTTATATATATTTTGAGATGAATTAATTGAATCAACATGTCATCAAAGTGGTCTCTCTTATAGAAATTAATTTGTTTTTAAACATAAACGGTTGTGTCCATACAACTCATGTAAATATTGATCGACCCAAAGGAATGCCAATATTTGACAGAATTTCATTTACACCTATGGTAAGAAACACGTGATGATTATTCAATTTTACATGTAAGCAATAAATTGGCCCAAAGAAAAATTTATTGTTTGACATATTTTTATTGTCAGTATTTGATTACTACACCAAGATATCACTTACAATTTAATATTTCTGTCTAAAGACTAAATATTAATGGAGTGCCCGGTATCTTGAGATGTGGTTACCTTTATTTGGATTTATTAGTGTTATTTTGGATTCTTATGTGAGCCTTTTTTTTTTTTTTGTTTGTTTTGTTCTCTGATTTAGCTACTAGTTCTGCCTCAAACATTACTACCAACATCAATTTCATTCCTATGTTGAATGATAGCAACTTCAAATCATGGCAAGAGAACCTCTTTATAGTTCTCGGAGTCATGGATCTCGACCTTGAGTTAAAGATCCCTTCTCCTTCACCTCTTACAAATAAGAGTTCCTCTGATAAAAAGATGGACATGGAAAGGTGAGAGAAGTCAAATCGCATGTGTATGATAATTATAAAGAAGGCCATTCTAGAAGCATTTAGAGGCACTATATCGAGCACGATAAAATCAGCCAAAGAGTTCCTTGAGAACATTGAAAAGAGATTTGCCAAAAATGAAAAGGTTGAAACAAGTACACTTTTGGCAAGCCTAATCTCAATGAGATACAGAGGTAAAGGGAACATCAGGGAGTACATCATGGAGATGTCTCATCTTTCTTCAAAACTGAGAGCCCTTAAGCTTGACCTCTCTGAGGACTTGCTATGTGCATTTGGTTCTTACATCTCTTCCCACAAAATTAAATCACTTCAAGGTGTGCTATGACTACTAAAAAGAGACTTGGTCTCTTGATGAGCTTATCTTATACCGTGTGCAAGAAGAGACAGAAAATACTCACTTGGCTAATACTTCCAAGGACAAAGGGAAGAAAAGAAAGAAGGATAAGGAAGCTATAGTTACGGCACCTCAAAAGAAATAACAAAGGAGACTGAATGATCCGAAAGGTACGGATTGTTTCTTCTATGGAGATGAAGGGCATAAAAGGAAACATTGCACTAACTAGCACGCTTGGCATGTTAAGAAAGGAATGCTTCTTACTTTGGTTTGTTTTAAGGTTACTTTAACTTTGGTATTTAAACACACTTGGCGGATAGATTATAGTGTAACCAGTCACAACACTGTGTCTAGGCAATGTTGTCTGAGATGCTGAAAACCAAATAATGGTAAAAAATACATCTATATAGGCGACGTCAAGAAGGTTGAAGTTGAAGCAATAGGAAAATTGAGGTTATTATTAAGACTGGATTTTATTTAAATCATGATGAGACATTTATTTTACCATCTTTTAGACGAAATTTGATTTCTATTTCTACTTTGGATAAATCTAGTTATTCTTGTTCATTTGGAAATAAAAAATTTAGTTTGTTTTATGATTCAAAATTGGTTGGTTCTGGTTCTTTGCCAAGTTACAATAGTATTTATTTAATTGATACAATTGCTTCATTTAATGAATCTATGCAATTAAGTACATAAGGTATAAAGAGCAAATTAACTAGTGAGAACTCAACTGGGTTATGGCACAAGAGATTATGTCATATCTTCAGAAAGATAATAGAGAGACTTATGTCAGACAAAATTTTAAGACCCTTAGATTTTACAGATTTTGATGTTTGTATAAACTATATAAAAGGGAAACAAACCAAAAAAAGGATATTTGAAGCTAGCTGGACTTTGTACGCCTTAAAACTTATACATACGGTTATTTTTGGGCCATTTCCTATGGTTTTTTGGAATGGTCAATAACATTTTATAGCATTCATAAACTATGACTACATATATCTCATTCATAAAAAGTCACAGTTGCTAGATGTGTTCAAAAATTATAAGGCTAAAGTTGAAAACCAACTCAACAAAAAGATTAAAAGCATCAAATCTGACCATAATGGTGAATACTATAGCAGATATGACAGTTCAAGTGCACAACATGTAGAACCAACAACCCTAGGAAATAATTTCCCCATATTGGTTAGAAACTCAAGCCCTTCATCCATACGATTTTCTTTGTATAGACCATATAAGATACTATTATAAGGACTAATTCAACTCCCACAACCCCCTTTGCTCTCCTTCATTAGTTGCATGATTCGAAACCTATTTTTGGTCCTTCCTCCATGGCATAAAGCTCTAATCAATGCGTCATATGTATCTAAATTCCATTGAATCCCACCAGTCTTCATTATCATTAAACAGATCCATAGCAGAATCCAATATTTCTGACTCGTAGAATCCATTGATCAAAACATTGTGGGTATCAACATTCGGAAGGCACCCCTTCCTCTGCATCTCCTTTAAAATCCGAAGCCTGACTCTTGCTTTCCTCGATTTACAAAAGCCTTTGATTAAGGTGACAAGCCCTCCTATATTCTCGACTCTTTCTAAAATCTCGATAGCCTCAGACACACGGCTGGAGCTGCAAAGGATTTCCAGCACCTTTGTTACGGTAACAATATCAGGCATAAATTTGAGAGAAAAGCACTTGTCCAACATGACAAGAGCTTGAACTAAGTACTCTTCTGCGCAATGCACGGAAATCATGACATTAAAAGTAACATCACTAGGATCGTCTATTTCATTCATTAAACTCTTTGCCCTACCGACTTTCCCGTTCTTGCAAAGCGCGTGAAGCAGTGTGTTGTAAACGATAGCATTGGAAGCGATTCCCTGGGACTTGATGACTTGCAAAATCTTAAAGGCATCAGCAATTCGGTCCATGGAGCAGAGTCTTTTCATCAAAATCCCAAAGGTGTAGTTGTCGCCCTCAACCCCGCTCACCATCATCTTCTTACGGTAAAACACCCACGCGCTGTCGATGTTCTCCTACACCGGAACATTAAGTATGGAATTGAATATCTTGAGAAAAGGCCGGGTTTGAAACTTGTATGGCAGGTCAAGCACATTGATGACACGTCGAATCATTTGGGCACGGGGGAGGCCTCGGATGAGTGTGACAAAAGTGTCGTCGTCTGGGGGCGAGCTGGCAGCGCCGAAGTGACGGAAGATGCAAAGCTTACGGATGAGAGCCTGGTTGGTGGAGTGAGAATGGCGGAAGTTGGGGAGTCGAGAGGCCCATGTGAAAGTCTGGAGTGCTTGGGAAGCAGACTTCTGATCGAGGATGGGACGGGCAATGTGGTTGTGGGAAGGGGTTGGAATGCAGGAAAACGAGGATTTGGTCACTTGAAGTTGATATTGTATTATTGTCTTTGGTGGGCGGGAGATTGTTGGCATTGGAGCCAAGTCTATAATTCTTGCGGTTCTAGTGAGAGTTTCAAGGACACAAAGCGACTACTCTGAGGGTGTGTTTTTCTTCTCGTTTCGTTTAGGCCAAATATGGAAACACAAGATACTTATATTGCAATTTTCTTTCTTTGTTTTTCTTAAGGTTTTTGAAAGAACGCCTCGTGCATTTTCAATCAAGAAAAAGAGACTAAGAAATCTCCATTTCAATAATGTTATAGGACAAGAGTCCCAAACTTTTATCCGGACTTTTTAATATCAACTAACTTATTGAGTGAGTTGTCATTCGTTTGTTGAACACGAAAATCACCACGTCAGTTTATATGAAAAATATAAAAAAATGCATCTCCAAAGTCGGTAACCAATGGCCGATATAAAAATTTGGAATACCATCACTACTTAAAAGATGTCACGTATTTTTTTAATTAAAAAAGAAAAAAAGGAGAGAAAAATTAAAATTTTCGTTCAACTTTATTCGCTACTTGCATAAAATTAACTTCCATTCTAATCGGTGGTCCTTGAGACAGAATTGTACAGGCCCAAAAAGGATACGATAAGAGCAAATAAGCGACGCATCAACAGCGCAACACCCTCAGAGACAGAAGGGTGAAGAACAAAGGAAAAAACATCATGGGATAAGGCATCAAGCTCTCGCTTTAGCTCTTCACTTTCAGTTCCAAAAAAAAAACATTCAAACGCCTTTGGAATCTGCGAGAAATTCGACATTGAGAGTGCGCTAAGCCCGGGGTGGAGCGTTTTACACGCAACACTGGAAAAAGTAATCTTTAGCCAGAAAAAAAAAAAACAAAAGGAAACATATAATTGAATGATGACAATTGCATAGCTGACGAGCTTCAAAGAATAACGAAAAAAAAGAGGGGGGTTGTGCAGCATTGTGTCCTGTTTATCAATGCGGGCACACTGCAATATGGTGGGACATTTCTCGCGGACCATGCATCGCATTGCCACCATCTACACCATCCAGTTCTTCGAAAACAGAGAAATGGTCTCCAAGTCAAGAACAGAGAAACAGGCTCCAACTTGACTTCATTTAAATTTCTCAGCATGTTAAAATTCAGTTTCAATCCTTGCCGAAATCAGCATTGTAGTGAGCACTAGATTCAAGTTTCTTTGCGTCATTCAATTTTCGTACAGCCTAAACATCAGTCAAACAAAAATTAAGTAAAAGAGGAAAAATCATATTTAGGGATGCAAGGAAAAAAAAAAAAGGGACCAACAGAGCTCATGCATATTAACAGCTTCCTAAATGCAAATGTCCTCCAATTTGTTAATAGGCATAAATAGTACTCATCTGATCATATTATACCATAGGATTTACATCCCAGAATAATTCAATAGAAGTTTAGAAGTTACTATGTTCATTGTCCTACCTTCATGAAATCTTCATGGATGACATAATCCCTTTCAGCACGAATTGCAGACATTCCAGCTTCAGTGCAAACATTACGGAGATCAGCTCCATTAAATCCCTGAAACAATGACATCATAATTTTAGATAAGACACGCCAATCAGTACTTCACTTTTGGACAATCATCACAACTTACCTCTGCAAGCTTTACAACTGCTTCATAGTCAATTTCTCCATGTTTGGCAATGCCAGCAGCATGAATTTTCAGAATCTCCATTCTTGACTGCTCATTTGGTAATGGAATCTCAATTTTCCTGTCAAGTCGCCCAGGACGAAGAAGTGCAGGATCTAGAACATCTGGTCTATTTGTTGCCATGATCATTTTAACCTAAGACACCCAATCCAAGATTAAGCATAATCATTTTACCCTGAGTAAGAAGTATAATCATTGAAACCACGGTTATATATATTTCCAGGATCAAAACTAAAAGATCAAGCCTGGTTCAAACATAGGTCAAAACCAACATACCTTTCCAAGTTGGTCAAAACCATCTAGTTGGTTAAGCAACTCCATGAGTGTTCTTTGAATTTCACGGTCTGCACTGGTCCCTTCACTAAAACGGCGTCCACCAATAGCATCAATCTCATCCATGAAAATAATACAAGGCTATACAAGGAGAAGTAAATAGATATGAGACAAGCTTCTAAATGTAGTCATACTACGTCGAAAGGCACAATATAGTTCAAGCTCTCACCTGGTGATCACGGGCATAGCCGAACATCTCCCTTATTAATCTTGCACTTTCACCAATATACTTATCGATGATGGCACTGGATACAACCTAGAGTCACATATATTTAATTCATAAACCTCATGTAGATTGATAGTAAAATAAAGTCGTATTGATAAAAAATGATGCAATAAAGAACGGATGTGAACCAGCATGGAACCAAAAGGGAAGACCAACCTTTAAGAAATTAGCATCTATATTGCTAGCAATAGCTCTCGCTAATAACGTCTTCCCAGTTCCAGGAGGTCCATAAAGAAGAACGCCCTGATTCCAAAAAAATCCAGTTATAAAATAAGATTCCCTTCCTCTATACTGCTAGGTAAAGAAGCAAAAAACATTTCTAGAAACAATGCCACAATCACCACAAACATAATTGAAATTACCTTTGGAGGTTTGATCCCTACTCTAAGAAAGAGCTCCGGATTCATAAGAGGCAGTTCTATAGACTCCCTGAGCTCTCGAATCTGATCTGACAAACCTCCCACAGCTGAATAGCTCACATTACCTGGATCTTCGTGAAGCATATTGTACACAACGGGATCGACCTGTAAAAAAAGTTTAAGAACCTCAAGTCAAAAAACGGAAAACACAATCGTTTGACAAACATGTTAAATTGTCAAAGACAATTCCTCGTCGTAATAGGACACAGAGTTGAGCAAAAACAGCCAGTATTCCCCCAAAAAATCTTTGCACAAGAAACTCACCTCACGTGGAAGTGCCCGCATGATAGTTAAAGTAGTCATATCGAGGACGACTCGGGTGCCTGCAGTTAGCTTCTCTTTATCCACTTTATTCCGGCAGCCTACCACGTACCTAGGTCCACTACTTGCTTTCACTATCACTGATCCAATCCAATTCAAGGTAAAATATACAATTAGTACGGAAAATTCTCAAAGCAAGCAAATTTTTAGCTTCCTCAAAATCGAAAAAACAAAACCCCCAAATCATCATACACTAAGTAATTCAAGAGAGAAAAATAGAGAAAGCTTACAGCGTTCATCATCAAGAGGCCTAAGAACTTCTCCTATGATCTGCCCAACGCTCTGAAGCGACTTGAGATCATCTTCTGTCTTGGAAAACTCCTTTTTCGCAGCCCGCAACTTCTCCCGCACTGCCAAAAATTTCCCAACCAATCAGCACTTCAAGATTTCCAACTTTGCAAAAACAAAAATTTTAGGTCTTTTCTACCGGAAAAACAGAATTTAAACCCTTATCGTGAAAATCAAACTCCCAAAAGATTCAACCAATAAAAAAGACTATTGAAAACCTAGAA
This sequence comes from Artocarpus hirsutus, assembly GCA_946598075.1. Lineage (NCBI taxonomy): Eukaryota > Viridiplantae > Streptophyta > Magnoliopsida > Rosales > Moraceae > Artocarpus > Artocarpus hirsutus. The sequence goes on along the minus strand of CAMOHE010025609.1, from coordinate 7,945 downwards.
GAGCGAATACAGTAACGACCCGGAAGTGTTGAAATAAAAATGATGAGAAAGATTAGGAATTTGAATTGTTAGGTTTGGAATCTGACCTGCGCGGACGCGGGAATCGAGCTCCTTGTGGTGGAGAAGCTTCTTACGGTAAGCTGAGGTAGCGGTACGGCGTCGTGCGGCGTCCTCGGTCTCGGTCGACATCAAAGCTTTGTTTGGAATCGGAAAGAGGGAGATTGGGTCAAAGGAAGAAAGGGAAGGGTTCTTTAGGAGGTTTACAGGGGACGACGACGAAGAAGAAGAAGCTAAGCAGGCTGAAAAAGCAAAGGACAAATGTAATATACAAACTAATGATAGAATTAATTTCAAATTTAACCCCAAAAGAATAACAACGGTCTCATTTTGGCACCTACAAATCAAAATATCACAAAACTTCCTCTAAAGTATGATAAGGTGTTTGATAAAGTTGGTTAGAATCAATTTTTTGATTATAAAATAGTGTAAAACTCTCACATACTATAGAAAAAGTTAAAAAGTTGTTACAATATAAGCTCTCATATGCTACAAAAAAATTACTATAGTATAAAGTTCTCATACGTTACAGAAGTTAGTTTTAACTAACCTTATTAATTAGAAAAGGCTGGGGAGAAAAAGGCTTAATTGTTCGATTAAATATACAGCCCAGAACTAAATCATAACATAGCAAATTGTTCTGGATTATTCTTCACGTGTGAATGTGAACATCTAAGTACAAACGCATCGAAAAAAAAAAAAAAAACCCCTAGGCTAACAATGAGCAAGAGCAAATTTTTTAAGATCAGGGTGTTTGGTATAATGGTAGGAATCATTGGTTAGAGCTATTTTTACTGTAGTATGTGAGAGTTTTACATATAGTCATTTTTTTTTTTTTGTTATCATAGTATATAAGAGCTTTACACTATTAATAACTAAAAAATAGTGTAAACTACTGTTACTAAATACATGGTAATGTATAACACATTTTTAGCATGTTTACTTACCGGGAGCGGGAATGAGAGTTAATCTCATGCTTCTTTTTTTTAATCTGAAAATAAGAATAAGATTGGTGAGCTCCACGCAAATTTGAGATTAGAGATGGCATTGACGACCACATGTCTCCCTCAATTTTTATATCAATATTAAATTATTATATTACCCTTATTTTATTTGTAAATATTAAATAAAATCACAAAAATATAATTATGAATATTTTTATTTTGATTGTCTAACATTAGCCTAATTATTCTTAAATTTATTATAGTAATAAACATGAATTTTTTTTTTATCAAATTACAGCACATATTTTAGTTTTTTACGCTTTATTTTAAATTTTTATTTATTTTCTTCAAACTTTGACAATCCATTTTTGACTTTTAAAAAAACTACACAATTTATATTAATTAATTTTTATTATTGTTTGGATTACAACTAACAATAATATTTTAGGTGTACAATTTATTTTTTAAATTGTAACTACAAAATTTAGTGAAAGTGTATATAAGTAACTTTACAGCAACTAATTCCGATTTTGAGCCTGAGTAAACATGTCAATAGGATTTGGAGTGACTTTGATACCAAATCCTATTACAAAATAGATAACTTATTCTTACTCTGATTCCTCACTATGAATCCTAGTTACTTTTAATTTGGCACACTCTGATGCATATAAATAAACACACCATTCAACTTTGTTGATGCATCAATCTTTTGACCGTTTTAATCAAATGATTGCTCGAATAATGTATTAAATTACAGTTGTGAGCAAAATAACTAAAAAGTAAATCTGCACCATGTTCATCAAGAGTTGAAGAGTTTGAATCCTTTAAATTGATAATAATAATAATAATATATTAAATTTAGAATAGTTGAAATTTTAGAGTTTTAATATAAAATAAAAAATTCTTGGTCGTTTTCAACCTTCTTTACTCGCAACCTTTTTATTGTTCCTACCTTCTTTACTCGCAACCTTTATATTGTTACTGCATTCTTATATTGCCTTTTACGAAAGAGTTACATGACCCACGTGTTAAAGTCATTAAAAGAATCTGTCATAAAGACTAAAGTTAAATTTATGATAAACTTGAGGATAACTTTGTGTCATTTTTAGTTGTAAAAGATAAAATAAAACAACTCTTATGTTTAGATACCAAATTTGAAATACAACAACAACAGCAATAATGTCATCTAAATCTAATTAATTATCCAGCAAGAAAACCTTACAAATTATTTATAAAAAAAAACTATATATTGGAATAATATAAAAACAAAAGTATGAAATAAGATAAAAGAAAAAAGTGCAATTTTCCTAAAAAATCAATATAATACGTAACAAAAGGGGAAAAAAGTACCTGAAAAAATAATATTTCATTTTCATAAAATTATAATTTTATTTTTCTTATTTAAGAATAATTTTAACTTGTTCATTAAAATAGTAAAGTTCAATAATCTTGCAATTTCTTTTCTGGAAATAAAAATTTTATACTTACTACTTAATTCAAAAGTGCAATCTTGAACTTTTATTTAAATAGCTTTAATTTTATAGTCCATCTTTGATTTTATAGTAACACAAATTAAAACTAATAATTATGTTATTTAAACGTAAACATAATAAAATTAATGATAATTATTTGAGCTTAAATTATGTTATACATCTCTTTCGGTCACTAATTTATAAATTCTTTTAGATGGATTAATAATATCTTCTTGGACTATTTTTAATCTCATGAGTACTAGTAGAAATTCATCGCTATAGTCTATTTGCATCGGTTCAATGCCTAACTAATAGTGTCTAGGATTCTTTGGCATACGTTTTCATGCAACATTATATATTATTTCGTGTTTGGAAGGATGGTAGGAATCGTTGATTAGAACCACTTTTATTGTAACATGTGAGAACTTTACACTATAATAATTTTTTTTATTGTTGCCGTAGCATGTGAAAGCTTTACACTGTTCATAATTGAGTTCACGGTTCCCACCACTCAGCCAAACAGCATCTAAAGTGTTACACATGTAATCTATGTAATGATATAGATATCAATTACACATATTATTTATTTGAATTGTTAAGATAAATTTTTTGCAGCATTAATTTATTTTATCAGATAAGATAAATAAATTATGAAAAGCATGGACAATAATTTATTTTAATAATTAAGATTAATATAAATAATTTTAGTTAGAAGAAAATTGCACAATTAATTAAGCAACAACAAACGGTAATCCTCTTTGGGGGAACGCCACACGCCTACTCCCTCAGGGAAGTGAACATTTTTTTTAAGTGCATAGAAGATAGAATTTGATTCAAACTTCAATTAATCATTTGTGCTATAAGGCGACCTCTATTGGTAAATTTTTAGATAGATCTTTTTAGGCCTTCATCTAGTTTTGTGGTGTTCTTACCTTTAGATCCAAGAAAGCCATAGCCAAAAGAGATTAGATGGAGAATTGAGAAGTTGAAAAGAATTAACTAGTGCCCACATACTAGTTAATTTAAAGATAAAAGAACAAGTAAGATAATAGATTTATTAAATTTTTAATCATCTAGAATTTTTTTTCCAATATACACCAATGATTGTAATGATAATCATTGTTTATATCAGTGTGAGACAAATCCTGAAAGATTAAAAAAATTAAAAATCTATTTTGTTGTCTTATTTTTGTTTTATTGAAAATCCTTTTCACGGTGAGATTGGTGTTTTTATAGGGTAGTTTTCCATTTAGACATTATGTGACTTAAAATATTATATAATAATAATAGAAAATTTTCTCTTATTCTCCTATAGCTATAAATTGATATATATATATATATATATATGTATATGTGTGCGCGCGCCCGCACATGCATAGACACGCATGTACATATTTTAAAAGATCCAATATTTATAATAATTTCTAATTATGTATATAAAGTATTTATAATACAGAGCATATAATTATATTGTACTTAGCGTGAATTTGGTTTACAATCGATGGATAAAGTTAGACATTTTATCTCACTAAAAATTATGATGTTGTCTATTTCAATTTAGTATAATGATCGTGTACAGATTGTTAAAAATGGAAAGCAAATGTTATAAATAGAAATTCTAAATTTGTGTTCATTTATTCAAAAATACAATTTTTACCCTTAGAATGTATTATCCTAAGTCTACCCGTTTCAAATCTTTTAAAAGTCTTTAGGAAGTGATTAAACCAGAAAGAGAAAATAAAAATGCAATCTCCAATGAAAACCTTAAACACAAAAGTTCTAAAAACGCCTTTGATATTAGTTAGAGATCTATACCAAAATCCTATTTTAAGCATACAACAAAAAATCAAACAACTGCAATACAAATGACATCAACTGCAGTTCAAAATAGTAAAAGTCCAATAGAAAAGAAATAATGAAAGATTAAGTTCTACATGTCTTGACTGAATTAAATGAAAATTAAGCTAGAATTAAATAAATCTTCGCTCAAGGCTCAACTTTACCTTGAAACTGCAACTTAAACAACCTATTCAGTACCATCCTTAGCACCGTCTAAAGGGGTTAATTTAAAAACAAGAAAATAATGAGCGAAATTGCCATTACGATATAATTTAACAAAACTTTAGGGTTAAATAATTAAATGAATAATTAAGTAAATAAATAGATAATAAAGACATGAATATTTAAATATCAAGTAAGATGAGAAATGAAACAACCCAATGAAATTCTCAGTTTCCAGGTCATTGATATTGTAGCAACCCTAGCTACATGCTCGTTACTTTAACTACTTAACATATACTTATCAAGATTACTTAAATTTGTGAAATTTTTTTTAAATTACCGATTTAAACAAACTTACTAATTAATTTTAATTAAATTGTTCCTACTTTTATTGCAACAAAAATTTATAACATATTGTATTAACATAATAGTCTAAAGGTTAGACAATGCTTATTTTACTACAATATATAAAAATTGTCGTCTTATATATTAAAAAGACACGGGACAGAAATTTGTGTTTTGAAAATTTCTACATGTATACTAGACAACTGTTTTTATAAAATCCATCATCTAATGTGCCGGATTAAACAATGGTTTTCTAAAAGCCATTGTCTAATGTGCTAGATTAGATGAGTTTTTAGAAAACTGAGGACAAGTCTATAGACACCATTCTAGAAATCAAGTAAGGAAGAGAATCAATCTAAGAAAAAGTGACTACTGAGCCTACGCCAGTAATGGGTGAGTATTTTATTCACAAATTAATTACTTCTTAAGCTAATTATTGTGATAATCCTTAAGCTTTTGTGTATTTTGATATCTTTTTGTGTTAATTTTTAGGAATTTAATAAAAAATGATTTAAAGGGATTTTTGCATAAAAACCAAGTTTAGAAGACCTATGCCAGCAAAACCAATTGTGTTGTGCACCCACGCAACGTTGGACATGCGGAGGCCCAAATGAGGGCCTACATGCTTAGGTGCGCTAGGCAACAATAGGCTACCTCGCGTGGACAAGTAAGCCTAGCGCATGCCCAAGTGCATGCTACTGGGCTACAGGCAGGTCACCTAAGGCGCCTACGCACCAGGTAGGCCTTGTGTACACGGGCACACCACAGGGTGCTAAAACATGTTGATGCTGCATTTTAATGCTAATTTTGGCTCCTTTTTTTTTTTTTTATCTAACAACCGAGATTGATCAAGATTAAAGCCTTATTTCCTTAAATTTATTTCTAGTTTTAGATTTAGGTTTTATTTCCAATAATAGGATAAGCAATTAGAGATCAAGAAAGATAAGAAGAGAAAAAGATGAAGAGCTTGGAGATCATGACAACTTCAAAATGGGGTTTTTTTTTTATTCTTATTCTCTTTTTCTTGCTTTTGTGATTTGTTAGTTTGTTTAATTTTAGTTATGAAGCAGTTACTTTTCTAGAGCTTTGATTTTGCCTTATTATGAATGTTGATTTATTTTAAGTATTTTTCTTGATTTATTTATGTTTTCCTGTACTTAATGTTGTTAGGTTATTTGGCCAATGAATTAGTTCATTCAATTTATGAATTTCAATTCTTGAGAGAGATGGACCCATTTATTGTTATTTGAGAAAAATAATGTTGGTTATTGTTGAGACGCAGGAGGGCTAAGAACACTTAGGTAATTACTATAAGGGTGGTTTTTTTTAATGAATGTGTGGGTAGACAAGTTAGATCGGGATATTAACTTGAATATCTATATATATTATCTCATTAAATGTTTGGGAGAGGTGAAGAGGTTAATTTTTAGCCCTTGATTAATGAATTATAAGACTCACTCAATAACAAAATTAAAGTGGATTAATTATGGTAAAATTGTTGCTCTAGTACTTTTAATTAATTGTTTTTGTTATTATAATTTCTTTTGTTTTGTTAACTTTTATTAGTTTCTTTTATTCGTTTCTCTTTTTGGTCATCCAAATAATCTTAAAGCCAATCAATTTTGGTACTTATCGCAAATTAAACATAGTCCTTATGGGATTGATATCTAAACTCCGATACACTCTATTACTTGTGACTGTGTACGCTTGCACGTGTAATAAGTTTTGGCGTTGTTATTGGGGATTGTTGTTTAGTTTTTATTATTATCAATACAAATTAGCATTAGGATTAATTTGAATATTTTTCTTGCTTTTATTTGTTTTTAGTTTCCTTCGCTTTTTGTTTTATTTTTGTTAATTTTTTTCATTTGGTGAGGTACTTTGCAATGTATCATCAACAAGTCCTTTTGAGTTTTGACCAACATGATTTGGAATCAGCGTATAGTGCTTGGTACAGATATAAAGAGTTGCTAAACAAGGGAATGTCAACTTCATTTTCTCACTGAGTTAATTGCCACAACAAGAAAGCGAGACAAAAGCAAAAATAGTGCAGTCTCTTTCCAACAACTATATGTAGATGATGCCTATTGTATGTTGGAAGACATGGTGGACTATGATCATTGGTCTTGGAACAATGCCAACAATTTAGAGCCATGATTTGACAACCAACCTCAAGAGACGGGTGTATCTCTGGAACTTCAAGCCATATTTGTGGACTTTATAAAGGGAACTTGTCAAAGGTTGGATTTGAAGTTGATAAGGCAAATGCAATGGTGGAGGAGTCGTTTGAGACGTTAAAAAGAGTAGAGGCAATGGAAAAACAAATTGAAGAATTGGTAGCATCCACCCTTATTGTGGATGTTTCAATTAAATACAAGCAAGATTGCCACCTTAAGGAGTCTACCTAATTTGAGGAGCACTTGAAGATGTTTGATGATGATTCCCTAAAGTTTGAAGATTCTTTAAGGGAAGAAGAAACCAAAGGCTTAAATTTCAAAAAAAAAAAAAATCACAAAAAGAAGTCTATGAGGCTGATATGATTGTGTCCATACCAGTAATTGAAGATTACATTTATGAGGATTCAATGTAGTTAACTTCTCCTCTACTAAAGTTAACACCGTTCCTTCAAGCCCACCAAGCCTATTCATTGGACCCGAGCTAAGTTAGACACACGTGCAACATACTTCTATATTTTGTCAAGCTTGAGGGCATTCAAGGGCATACCACAAGCCCCAAACTATGCTTGCCGAGGAACCTCCACAAACACCTGAATGCTCGGGGTTTCCCAACCTCCAAATGTTCCAACATATTGTTTTCATTGTGATCGACGGGCCTACATAGCAGTACCCACCGTTTGTATTTCATCTGAGGTAATATCCAAAGACCGACGAGCCTTACCTCCATAGTCCGACGAGCCTTACCTCCACACTCGCTTAAAATTGCTCCATCGCCATTTCTTTTATGGTGGAATTGGTCTCCCCAATAAATGGAATTAGTTTCCATTTCGTTGTAACCGGTTCTATTTGCCATGCGATTTCTCTCCATCGTCTCTAATCTTCTGGCCACTCTGAAGCTGTTGTTAAATCTACTTAGGGCCAATCCTCTTAAGTTTGGACCGTATCCAAA